>JAMKCH010011592.1:0-27838 GCA_023653785.1 Ophioderma brevispina
GTGTTTTAAGCTGAAACTTTAGGGATGTATGTTATAAACAAATACCTAAACATTCACGTTGGCTTTTTTGAATCAAGTGTTGAATTCTTTAAGAAAAAATTATTTTAGGGAAAAATAATTTTAGGGAATTATAACACCTATTATCCAAAAGAACAACACTCCAATCTGCAAAATCCTAAGTGGAATTTCCTAAATTTATTCCTTTCAATATGGCAACATTATTTCAATCACCAGGGAGTTTGTAGTTTTTAGGAATAAAATTATGAAAAAGTGTTTTTTTTTTTTTTTTTTTAAACTTAAACAAAAAAAGTGTTGTTGCGACCACCTGTTCTTTGTTGTTGATGACACACAGAAAAAATAAAAATTTATGGATTTTTGATATTCTGTAACATTTAAAACAAACATAAATGATTATAAAGCAAAATCAATTACTTGAGAAATTTAATGAAATAAAATGTGTAGTTTTCACAAATTGCCCCATTTGGTCATTTTCTCTACTGCCAAAATCAGACCCTGTACAAAGTCTATGGAATTGAAAAACGAATTGTGACATATCTCTAAAACGCCTTTTTGGAAAAAATTAAAATTTGGCACACATGTTTCTGTTCACCAATACCAACATTCATTGAGAATTTCAACAAGATCTGGCACGAAGCCGTACCGATAATCCTACCTTAAATAATAGCAACCACCCTGCAAATAGAATTGCAATCTTTATGAGTGTGTGTATGTATGGAGAGGAGAGAGGGAGAGGAGAGGAGTTGTGTGTGTTTCTGGGCAAATGAAGACACACATATATGCCATAATACCACAAACAAGGATGCCATGGAATTTGGTTACATTGCAGTATATCCTGAGATCGCAGATAATTGTAAAACAGTATAAAACTGGGTCTACATGTGAAGGGGTAGTAGTACATTAACTCTCATGCCCTATTGTGCCCGGGAGGGAGTGAAGGAATTACGTTAGAGGGAAAGAGGAAAAGTCGAAATTCGGGTGGTTCGAAACAACCCCATGACCAGGGATATCAACTTGATCTCACATGACCTTTGACCTGGGATAGTGATATTGAAAGTTGAAACGAGAGATTTCACAATTCAGGTGTCCTAAAAAAATCAAAAAGTACTGATTTTTGCCCTGGTGTAAGCTTTCCATCAAAAATATCCCATTTGAAAGGATTAAGCTGAGAAATGTTTATTGTGCTCTGTTTGGCTCCAAAATTTGAAATCCTAATTTCGTTATAGAAGCACATACAAAATTCAGCCTATGTTTTAATTGACCAATATAAAAGAGTAAATAACTTTTCTCTTTTAAGACATTTCTGTAGCCAAATACAAGGTAAGAAAACTATTGAATGTCTAAGCATAGGAAAATACTATTATGACACAATAGTTGGGTGCCTCAAAATATCTTGTTGCACCGTTAACCTATCAAACAAATGAGGTTTCTGTGTAATATCCATAAACAAGTTTGCTTCCAATTGAACTTAAACTTTTTCAATTTGATTCAATTTTACATTTTTTTCAATTCTTAAACTAACACCCAATCTTTGACCTTGGAGGTGACCCTTGACCTCAGCAACAAATGAGGGATTCCATGTTGCACTAGAATCAAAATTTAGTTGAAAAATTCATCAAAGTGTGCAGATATTACAAGCAAATGTTAACCCTTTTTCCAACAGACAACAACAACAACATCATCAACAGACTCCATCAATATCAAAAGACAACAAGAACAGTGGACCAAGTGATCTCTATGTATCTTTCCTGTTAAGGCAGGCGACACAATAAAAGGTAGTGCAACTTGTTTGAACTTTGTCTTTATTTGACATGAACCGAAGATGCCTAACACTGTAAAAAGTAACCTTTTACTGCTAGAGCCATACTGATATCAAGAGGTAAAGGTAGTTTTCAATCATTTTATAGTGAAAGCTGCTGTAGTGTAATGCCCCCATTTGTGGAATTTATTTTAAAGGTGCAGAAAATGTTTCATTATCAACTGTCCTATGATGAAGCCAAGATCCCCAACTAACAGAATTAAGATGAGAATTATTTCTTTACTTATATCGAAGCTGGAGAAACTGACGAGCACAGAACAAAATAAAGACGAAAAATACACGGTCTTGACCCCCGGACCTCTCGCTCGCTTTCTAGGGTGAGAAATACCACTGGGCCACAGAGGAATGTGTTAGTGTGGAACCCATGAACGAGCGCTATGCATTTCAGTCTTATTCAGAGTTTCAGCGGCTGTATTACTTTTATATTTTTTTTTTCCATTATAAATTATAATTTTTTCTTTAGCACAAAATTGTGACATTTATAATTTTGTATTAGAGCAAATACAAAAATTGGCCTGTTTTATATTGAAATACAAACCAATCAAAATCACCTTGTTTTTATATTAAATAACTTTTCTGAGCCAAATGCAAAGTAAGAACTTACAGGGTGTCATCTATAGAAGATCTTTTACAAAAAAGTGTTGCTTTAAAAAGTATTCAAAACACCTAGTGTGAAGATGACTTAAGCCCCTCACGGTGCCTTTTTGCAGCCCTAATTTAAAATACTTCACTGTTGCAAGTCAAATTACCAAAGAAACGGACGTCTAGTTTGACGATCAAGATGACAGTTAATGGGAAAATTCAAAACTGCCAACCTTTTGATCAATTGCTTCCGGTCAATTTGAGAAAACAACTTTGTCTACACCTTCAAAACATTATGAACTCATCCGAAACGCGAGTCAAAAATGTAGCCATTCAGTACATAGTGAATGAATTATTTTCATTGGGAAAGCCGAATCGCGGTCTGATTTCAGTTCTAAATGTCAGAGCATTTTAAGGGGAAAGCAAGGCCTCTAAGCCAAACAACTCCTTGTATGCCCAAGGCAATGCATGGGCCCGCTAACACTTTACATGAGAAAACCTCTTGCACAGATTGACCCATGTAAAGGCACACCACCTTCAACTAGGAATCACTTCAATAGCCAATGACAATAGAACTAGAAATGTTGGCTCATCATTCAGATTATGTGCTTTTTTTTTCTTCAAAAACCACTATTCCAAAGTAGAACCACAGTTTTTACCCTAAAATGTTGCTTGATGTGCATGGTTAAGTGCTGCACAACACTGAACTGCGGTAATAAACATATGGAACTGTTCCAAGCTGTTATGGGAATTCAATTGTAACAAAACTAATGCTGATGGCACGGTGCTAAGCCAACAGGTTTACATTTGACTACTCAATAAGTGATTGTAGAGAGTGCACAAACATGAATTAATCTTTAAAGCGGCACTGGCATATTGTCACAAAAATATGAAATTTATTTTCAATTGCTCCAAATGATAGTCTAGGCATGGAGAATAGAGATACATTTCTACAAATAAAAATAAATTACTCAAAAACCGATAGGGACATTAATAAAGAGGTTAAAAGACGTCCATGAATTGTACGCTAAACTTTAAGTTTGTCATAACTTTATTAAACAAATGTGTATATTACATGAATATATAGAATAGTACTCAAAACACAAAAGGTCACAGACCAGTCAAACAGGGTAAATGCCGTGGGAAACATGAATACGGACATGCGTTTTCTTGTGTTAACCGCATTTCTGTCGTTGCTTCGAACTAATGTCACCGGCGACATTAATTATAAAATCGTTCTGTTACCCATAAGGGCGCTGATTTGGTCTTATCATTTCAGGTGAGGGCTAATGTATATAAAAGTTTTTACAACCATGAAAATATCGATTTTGAAAAATCTTGAGGGCGCACTTATTTTTCAAATGTGCCCAGTGATCTTTAATCAAAATTTATGGCAATTCTTTTGTACAGATACATTTGAATACTTGTAAGTGTGATCAGCATTTTGATAACAATAAAGATTATGGGATCATCTGCCTGTTACAAACAGGTGATGGAGACAGCAGGCTTCGAATTAACAATTTCAGATTACATGCACAGGTGCATGTAACTGCAAAAATTACTGCACCATTGTGAAAGTTACATGCAAAGGCTAATATATAAACATGCAATTGTAGTACTACCAACCTTTCTTCATATCAGACCGTTTAGATTATTGACCGTGGCTAAAATGTTATAATTTCAGATTCAATTGACTTCTATGCACTAAGCAATGCATATTTTATGGATCACAAAATTTAAATTACATGCACAGGTGAATGCAGGATACAAATGTACATGCACAGATAGAAAGTTACATGCACCTGTGAATGGTGCACATGGGTAAATTTGAAGCAAGGAGACAGGATTAAGGTGAATAGTTTGTTGTGAACCCAAATTACCCCTAAATTACATGGGCTAATTTAAAGTTTAAAAAAAAAAAAAAAAAAATGGAAATATTTAAATTTATTACCCTGTGGACAATTGCTTACAATACTGCACCACAAATTGGTCTAAATATGCCTTATGAATGCCTGAATATTCACAGTAGCTTGGTCTTCCTTGATGGCATGACATGTTAATACAATACTACAGCATTTAAACTATAAGTATATTCCATTTAATAATATGTGCAACATTTCCTAGCTTTGGGGTATTATACAGAAATAATTTAACCTTTTTGTCATTCACTGCCCTTTAATTAACTTCCCTTCACCTAGGGGCAGTGTCTCATTTGGGTTATGGATGTGGGACTGTTTTCTTCATTTACAAGGCAATCTGACCTTTATATTGCCACTGCCAAACCCTCCAGCAATCATCACAGACGGTAGGTACTATAAGTCAAAGGTAAAGATCTATAAAATTCACAAGGCTCCAGTAAACTTAAAGACCTATATGCAATTATTCATTGTTTCATTAGGATTGAAAATATATAGGTCCTTATATTTACAATAAGAGGGCTAAAATTTAAAAACTGATCCAAAACAATCAATATCAAGGGACCTGGACTTCTCGACAAGAAGTATAATATCTACAAGGCAAGTCTATCTTCTGTAGGTCCACAACAGTCTTCATAATCATCATCACCATCATAGATATGTGAAATCAGTAAACATTTAAAATCTTTTTGCCAAGATTAACACTTTGGTTGCGGTTTTACTCCTTTTCAAAGATTAAAAAGAACCAAATGAATTAGATTTTCCAGTGTTGATGAGAAATGGATAGTA
This sequence comes from Ophioderma brevispina, assembly GCA_023653785.1. Classification (NCBI taxonomy): domain Eukaryota; kingdom Metazoa; phylum Echinodermata; class Ophiuroidea; order Amphilepidida; family Ophiodermatidae; genus Ophioderma; species Ophioderma brevispina. The sequence continues at coordinate 5,125 of JAMKCH010011592.1, forward strand.
GTCATTTTTTTCCACAGATGGCAAAACATTTTAGTCCCCAACCTTGGATGTTTTATAAAAGTGTATGCACAAATCAAATTCTGATGAGGCAAACAAGTTTGTCTTGGAAGAAAATGGAAAACAAGGATATGAGTAATTTTTTCCAAATGTGCTTATCTTATCCCGGGTTGATTTCCAGGTCAGGAAATTTTTGATTGGTTAAGAAAAACCATGACTGTATATGAATACATTAGGTTGTTATATTACATATGTTGGACCTAAAATGCCTTGACTACTGGCATCACCCAAAGATGTTAATAAATATAACAAGGCGAACTCTTATTACGCAGATGTGCGTTATAAAAATATGTCCCCGCGAATGTCGCTATCACTAATGCGATAATGCAACTCAAACACACCACCCCTTCCACAACAACCCGGAGCACCCCACCCCATCCCCAACACCCTGCAAAACCCAACACCCGCAACAACCCCACCCCAACTCCCAACACCCACCCCTCCCCAACACCAACAACCCCCTCGCAAAAACCCTGCCACACCCCACCCCCTCTCCAACACCCCCAATAACACAGACCCACTCCCCAACACTGCCAACCCTCCCCTTATGACATAGTGGTCTCAGGTAGTGAAAGGAAATTTTGCCTATAGGGATTGGCTCATTTGCATAACTAGCCGCATATATCGGAATATTTTCAAAATTGCACAAAAGATGTGCCCCATGGATAGGCTTTCATGCAGCGTAGGAATTTCGAGTATCCAATGTACAGGGTCATAAATATAGCAATTCGCTGATTTTGCATATTAATTAGCTCGTCTGCATAATCAATTTGCCCAAATAGTCAAAATCTAATCAGGTCGAGGAACTCTTCAGCCCCGCTTCCTTCCACCAAGGTAGATCATTATACGCCTTGCGGAAACTCTAGAAACACTTGTACACAGGCCTTGCAGGAAAATTTTCAAAATGGGCAACATTAGATACTTAATTAGCAATTTTACGCCCAAAATCTACACAGGTCGAGAAACTCATCAACGCTTCTTTTCCACCAAGTTACATCATTGTTGCTTAAGGACTTCAAGAGAAATCGTATACAAAGTGGGGTAACATTTTATCACAGACGAACGAACGGACGGACGAACGGACGGACAGATGCTGCTCCTTTTAGTAAGATGGAGTATGTTAGTTTGTGGCCACTTTTTGCTGCAAATTTCTTATTTCTAACTAAAACAACCAAAACGAAACTCAAAGAACATAAAGAAATGCACAAAATACCAAATTTGTGTGCGGACTTCTGAGACAAACATTTTTTTTTTTTTTGGCCAATTCTGATCATTTTTAAAGAGACATTACATTGCACTTGATTCCCCCATTTCCCTCCCACCCCTTATTTCTTTCCCCTCCTCTTTACACACTCTCGCTCAGACTTTTGTCAACTAAAATATGTTAATTTGGCGTATGTTTTTAAAACAATTAGCAAAAATTTGTAAAATACTTTTTCAAGAAAAACAGCAAACAAGTCACTGCCCACACCATGTCTTAAGAAGTCAATTTTCAAATTAGTGGGACAGTTTTTCTATCCACTCTAGTCAGTTTAAAAAGCACACCAAGTTAAGCCCACACATGGGATTTCAAACGAACCATTTACGAAGTGGCAGAAAACCCCTGCAGACTTTGTGGTTGTTGTAACAGTCTTATAGCCCCTTTCTCCCTTATCTCTATCTCTCTCTTCGAGTTCAGTATACACATGCTAATATTGGATTTTGCCCAAGGTTACATTTGTTATTGTGAGTTTTACAGCAGACATCAAATGACCTAGTGATGAGTCATTAAACTTGAAATCCCAATCTTAAATAGTTGAGTGATTGGTCTTTTAAAGTAGTCTTGTGGTCGCTGAGTACATGAACTGCATTCATTATTCAGTGTGAGTTGCCTTGCGAAATGGCAAAACAGAAAGAGAGGAGATGCTTGTAGACGGTCCATATATATGAGTTCAAGATACGCAGTTGCACAGCAGTACAGACACGTTTGCACTCCAAGTAGTACAAGTGAAAGAAAATACAAATTAAAGCAAATCTCTAAGGAGCCTTGTATTGGAATAGCACCTGCTGTCGTTAATTGAATATCTACGGGCATATTCAAGTTTTTTTAGCACAATTATTTTCATTAAAATATTCTGTACTTGACCAAATGTGTTCCCAACCAACTTAGCAAGCTCAGTTCTTCCAAAAATTAAGAATGACTGGGGGCTGATTAAAGCAATATTAGCACATTTTTTTTGAAGAGCGCCCCCACTTTTTCAAAAAATTTGAGATTTTTTACACCGGTTGCATTGGTACCGGATAGTAAAATACCTGTGAATGGTAAAGCTCTACAATGTCTATGAGTCGCAACGAACGGAGCAAAGCAAAGGTTAGGGTCATTGTCTTGAGGTGGCACTATTTCATTATGGACGAACATAAACGTATCATTTCAGCTCTGCCGTTAAAAGTACAATCTAGGATCCCAATTTAATTACCAAAAATCGCTTCATTTTTGTAAATACGGCATTTTGGAGCATTCTCATTCGCAGGTGTAGTTTTCTCTAAACAATTTACAAACCATAGCTGTTGCAAAATATCAAATTTCGAAATTGGGGCGCTCTCAACAAAATGTTGCTAATATTGCTGTAAGTGCCAAGGTATCAAGTGCCCCTAAGCTGGGTTTTAACAACAGTCCAAATAGCAAAAAAATCCATTACAATTGAATGTATCCATTGTGAATTATGTCCACTTAATTAAATGGTTCAGTGACACAACCAGAGTTGGGGAGGGGGCAGCACCTCCCTTTGTGGTGAAACTTGACCTCCCCCATGCAAAACAATTTAAGGTAAAAACAATATATACATTTTGTACTAACAAGATGACTATATGCTGCCCCCTGAAAATATAGTGCCCCCCTTTGGCCCCCTTGAAAAAACTGGTTATGCCACTGTACTGATTCTACATGCACCTATTATTCAAGGAAGAGAAATTTCAGGGTGGACATATCACACACTATGTAGAGGCCTCTTAAACTAGAAGGGCATGTTGACCTTTGATTCATAAATTTAAATAGCTACATTTCTACAATTACACCACTTCATGGCTTAAGGGGGTTGTTGATATGGGAGGTTTATGTGCATCTTTTAATGCCTATTTACGAAAACTAGGGCTGATATTCTGAAAGGGGCTAACTTAGACCGGGTTTAAACAAGGGTTAGTCCTAAATGAGTGGAACTTTTTCCCTTGCAAAATACTTTGAAAGTTAAATTAACGGGTGAGCTTACCCGTTACAGCACATTTTTAGAATATGTTTGAAGGAAAAAAGTCCACTCATGTAGGACTAAAAAACCCTGGTTTAAACCCGGGTCCCTTTCAGAATACCAACTTAAGAATAGAAAAAACACATTCCAACATGAGACAGGACTTCATTGCCCCTAATCACATATTTTATGTGTGTGTGTAGGTATATATGTGGGTGTGTGTATGTGTATGTATGCATGCATGTACACGTGTGGACCCCTCATAAAAAGGTGGAGAGCTTCTTTTTAATTAAGTTGGGTATTTTTGGAAATTAATCTATTTTGAGAATGAGGTCATATATTTAATTTGTTCACACACAAAGCAAGCTTATGGTCATTGTACATTAAATCCAAAACCTAGCTGATGATAAATTGCCATCTTGTTTAAATTATTTGACTGAAATCAATGAAAAAATATCCAAATCTCTGATTTGTGGTGGTATTCAAATTCATAACTTAATATTGCGATTCTAATTTTTATCTAGAGTGACAGTGACCGGTTGCAACAGGCAGAGTAAAACAAATGAAAATCAACCAATTGACATGGTCAGAGCCAATTTGTTGTCTAACCTAAATAATCATGTTTCCTTTAATTCTTATTAACTGATAATAGACCAAAGTAATAAAGAAAAATACAGAGATGAATCTAAATTAATATGCACAGGTGCGATTCTTGGTGAGTGGTATGCATGTGGGGGGGGTGGGATGTGTGAAGATGTGTGTGTGTGTGGGGGGGAGATGTATGCTTGTGTCTGAATATATGTGTGTGGGGGAGAGATGTGTGCATGTGTCTGGATATGTGTGTCTGGATATGTGTGTCTGGATGTGTGTGTGTTCACTTGACTGCACATGCAAAAATGTTCATTGATTCTTCTTGGCCAGCTACTATGAGACTTGAAACTTACAACAGCGTTTTGAATGTAATTCTATTACGAACGAGAATGCCATTGAGAGTGGTATGAAAGAATGACAGTGTGCAACTTGATATCCGATACTAACATTCTTCTCTTCTGTGGAATAGCCAGCTTTATCAGTCAAGGGAGAGATTGAATTTTATTTTGCCTACTGCTTTTCCTTTGAACCCTGTTGGCTATGCCACTAGGTAGATAAGTCGCAATGGTAAAGGTATGGACCCCCACTGTTTGGTAGTGTAAATACAATAGATAGATAATGACTTACTTCTCTACACATAGGACATGTCCTGTCAGTCTTCTCTTGATTAGAGTTGCTATCCCATTGATGATATCCATGTACATGACCACACTTGAGATAGGCGTAGGGTTGCTTGGAATTTTCTTCTAAAAATTGCTGCTCAAAGAACAAGAAAGGAGAACACACACATGATCATTTTAAGATGCTATATGCCTGCATACCTGTAGAAATTGTCTAAAATAAAGTTAGTTGTTTAAAATTGGTAAAATGTAACACTAATTTTACACAAAATCCTTAGATATGGGTCTTTATTTTCTGTGACTAAACCTTTAAAATCTTAGTAGACCTGACCATGATTCAATGCACACTGGTCAATGATGAACCTGCTAAGACATTTTGGCAATTATAATATAGAAACTGCATATTACTTGTTGAAGGAGAGAAAAATATGGACAGTGGTCTCAAATAGGCCATCCAATTATGTGGTACTGCACTAAAAGGTAGACAACATTTTAACCAAAAAGTGTATACCACATGCACAAATTGTAATGACCCTATATAACCCCTGAATGAACTTTGAAGTCCTCATCTGTTATCCCAAATAAGCTGCCTTAAGGTCTTTCCTAGTGGAGGACCTAAACATTAGATAATCAATGCATGCCACCGTGAGATGATGATGCACATAATGCATGAGGCATAAAGTTGCGAGTGTATTGGACAAGCATCAACATTCAGAGTAGGGCTGTCGTCGTCATCTTATTTTTCTGTCGACATATCGCTAAAAAGATTTCCCGACGGCGACATAATGTCGACATAACTTTAAGTTAAAAATCGACCGGGCCGGGCGAAAGCATCAATCAAACCCCAAAACGTCAAATGCATGTGACCATAGTACCATGTGCTGCACCCATAAAGCTGACATCACACGCCGAAAACTTGCCCTAGAATATTCAAAATAGCCTTCCCAATCTATGGAGTATAGCAATTAAACTGCAGATTTATGTAACAGAAAGTACCCTTTACTTGAAAATTTATCCTAAATTCTAGAAAACTACCGTATATGTTGACTATTCCAATAGTATTTTGAGTTATATTCCTCCCCAATTGCTATCCAAATTATTGGCACGGTGCGCCGCCATTTGAGAATCCTACTTCCGGGTTTGTTTTCTCATTGAAACAAAATGTTTTCCAGAATATGGGCGACTAACCGAAATTACATAATTCACAGGTAAAATAAATTATAGTAGTGTAATTTTTATTTATAAAAGTTGGATATACCTTCTCGCCCGTGGTATCTCTAACCCTCTATAGATACGACCAATCACATGGTGAATTACGATGTCATTTGGGGAAATACCGATAACAACATGCGCGCGCAGCTATCTTGAGCACATGCACGTGCTTGCCTATGTATGCATTGGTACACGGTCAAGTCAATGTCAACTCAAGCATGTTGAGGACAGGGATCCGGGGCGAAGTTGAAACACGGTCTTTTGCACGGCTGTGATGCATTTTATGTAATACTTGTTTTCATACTCTGGTACTGAAACATGGAATCATAATTAAAATAGTCATCAAAATGGGTAAGAAAAGTAGATTGCTAGGTTGAAAATTGCATTTTTTTTTAGGCAATACTTCGTCATTTTGCCCCGGTTTCGTGTGTCGCCTGTGTTGATTCGGGAGAAATATGGCGACATGTCGCAATATGGCTTGTCATGACATGAATGTCGACATAAGATGTGTCGACGACGGCCCTAATTCAGATCAAGTGCATTGATTTGTCTTTTTTCTCAAGCAATAAGCAGTTTTTACCTAATTAATAAATGATAGAAAACCATGCAATTTCACCACTAGAATTGTCGGGAAATATGAACAATATAAATACATCCATTTGTAAAGAAAATGAATCACTCCTAAATAATGCATACACTTTCAAAAATCATTCATGCAGTTATGTTGAGGGAATTTAGACAACATCAATGCCCTCCATGTATTTTCTATCCTTTTATCTGTTTGGCTGCAAAATATAAGAGTGAACTAATGTCAGTTAATGACTTACTTTAGCTGTTTGATGTCTGTGTTTAGGTAGGACTAATGTGTTGAAACCAATAGGACACTGTGTCTGGAGTCATTATGTCGTGCAGTAACTGCTCTAGATGTTTCTGTGTCTGTGGAAGAGAATAATTTACAAAAAACTGCTTCAACATATACAGATATGTGAATTACCTAAGTATCACCAGGTTAAAGTAGTACTAATTGCATCATAACAGAATATTTCAATGTGTGTTGTTAAAGGTGCTTTTTGTGATTCCAGCGTTTTATTCATTGCCTTCACTAATATCCTTGAGAAAAAAAGCTTATTCACAAAATTCAAGTTGATTCAGAATCTTTAGGTTTTGTGTTATGAGGCAATGCTTGTTTCCCACAGTCCCATGAGGGCACGTACTGTATTCAATTTTTTTTAAGACTATGACTGGAAATTGCAGTAAAGTTTAGGTACACAGGTATTATTACTAAGGCTAACGGTTCAGATGATATAAACATCTCAACTTTTTAGGGTAAGCATGGGATGAGGTTGTGGATCACAAATGCCCCTTTAATCATATTGTGTCGATTCTTACATATGTATCACTGATAAATCCTATCTCATTTCAATGATCCACATGTTGTGCCTATGTCATCTATCAATCACTCTTAATACATGCTATATGCTGTAAATGGTTACTTCATAAGCAATAATACCCAAAAAGTAAAAAAAAAAAAAAAAAATGCATATAACTCTAGAGGAGTTTTAGGTTTTTATTGAATTCCTCCAACCTGCTAACACTTTGGTTTCATTGCTGGTGCCAAATTATTTTTTGAGATAGATATGAAAAATAAGTTACTTTACATGTATCTGACAACAAGCTTAAGTACCAATTAAATGCAAATTTCTATGACAAATTAAATCAAACACATTAAACTATTAGTATTACCAAAATTCATGTTATTATTACAATCATTAGATACAGTCACACCCGAGTGTGTCTGTCTGGCATGCATCTCATTCCTTGAATTCTACTCAGTTGAATGTTAAACCCACTGCTAATGACTCAGTTAATTGTGTGCACACGCCATTTATGTACACGTACAAATTTGGGCTTTCAGTCCAAATACATGAACATGGGTACAGGCACATTATGAATAATCGGAGATAAAATGATCCAATAATCCTGATAATCATATTAAAGAAAAAGAAAAATGTGTCCATTCCCCAGAACACTGTCAAATATTGTCGCATCTTAAAATAATTCCCACCACAATGGAAGAATGTGATCGTTATGTGAAGATTCTATTGAAACTGTCATAGTGATGGATTTGAGTACTTATGCTTTAGAAAGAGGAAGAGCAGGGACAAGATATCAATTTCACCAAAAAACGGAATCCATTTTTCCGTTTCTAAAAAGACCAAAATGTAAAAGTGGATGATAAATCATTGTTTTTGTACTTGGGCTACTCAGAGGGTTGTATGAGTCATCCCACAATGCACAGTTTTGGGAAATTCACCTCAAAGGGGTCATGTGATCCCACCAAACTCTTTTTAACATTAAACAAACCCCTGCCCTTTTCACTCATTTTAACCACAATGCATTAGTACTTAGGGATTTTAGCATGATCATTGAATGTTTTGTGGTCCTTAAATTTCTTGGCATACTTTTTATCTTATGGAGTTTGGGTCATATATCAACTTTTGGCATCGTTCCAACCCTCAATGATCGTCCGAAATGTCTTCCGCAGCCTGAAGCGTCGATTGCCCGCGCTTTAACAAAAAAGGGAGGCACTCCCGCGTACCAAGAGTTTTTACGCAAAATAAAAACATTATTTACGCACGAGCACGCGAGAAGGGTGGATGGATCTTTGAACATGAATCATCCTTTCCTTTATGTTCTTTGTTCAACACTGGTTTCTTCAATGTGTTTCTCCCGGCCCATCTTGAGGCAGTGAGGAATGGGGAGGGAACTTGGCCCTCCCCTTAGGAGCGTTTGTTTCCTGCACATTTGTCTCGAATCATTGAGGTAGTTATTGTGGCTTGTAGCTTTCCCTTAGTTTTTAGCAGTATAAAATTACCCAAAATTCTACATGAATTCGTTGATTAATGTTAGTAGACGCCCCATTTCCGCCAAAACAAATATTAATTTTCTGGTTGCATTGCCACTGTTGAAAAATAATATATATTGATTAGCAATGCGTAATATGTAGATGCGAGTCAAGCCTGATACGAGACCTCACTTTGCGCCAAATATTTTTTATTAATTTGGTATTAGTACTTTATTAATCAGATAGAAAAAAACTGTTAGCTTACCCAATGTTCCGATTTGTGTCGGTATTCATTTGTGCTGGAAAAAATGTTTGCGGTTATTTGTGGGGACGGCGGCCCTTCGAATAGGTGGCCTTTTCCCAGATAGTTATTTTATTGAAATCTTCCTGTTAAATCGAGGGTCATGTGAGAATCTCATGAAGTCTGTCTTTTTAACAAAATATATCAAACCTAATGAAGTCTAATCCGGGAGTGATGCCGCCTCTCCTGTCACTAACTGCCACGCATATAGGATGAACAAAAAGATGATTAACTACAGAAAATCGGATTCAGAACAATCATAAAAGATAAAAAAAAGTGGAAAGGGAATGTATAAGCCTACTAAATCGGAAAAGATCGATCTCGCTGGTCTGAAAATTCAGAAGAAACACGCGCTCAACACGTTACGTATTATCGCGCTTGTTTTGTCGGAGCTGTACGCACTAGATGTCGCAGGGTTATTTTTTTCAAGAAAAATAAGGATTCTGCAATGAATATCTCAAAAAGGGTACTCGGTGACCCAATGATTTTTGTTTTATTAGAAGCTATCATGATGTGTGAACTTATATAAAAATATACAAGAAAATTATGGCTTCTAAATGTTGAGCTATAACCAAAACTGTCCTCGAAAAAATGATTTTTCCAAGATTATGTAGTCATTTGTGCGAAAATGTGTAAAAATGTGTATTTTTTAACTCAAAAAGTTGACATCGGTGACCCCGATTGTTTTCTTTAATTTTTCGATTCATATCGATGAAAACCGATTTATGCGAAGTTTGAAAAGGAAAATTATGGCGGGAAGAATATATGACCCAAACCCCCTTAGTACGGACATGTGTTTAGTGCATACAGGGCATAGGCATGTTGCTTGGCATTTGGGATTTATTCAAATGCCCTTTGTGGGTACTATAATAATCGTTTGCCTTCTCCTTATAAAAAGTACAAGAACGGCCATTAAGAAATGTGCATATAAAAATAATTATAATGGCCTAATGTAAAACTGATGAAGCCAAGCAGGATTAGAAGGCACTGTGAGATTAAGTGACAAATGTTTAGGCCTTCATCAGAAAGAAGCTCTAAGCCATATTATTACTGCAGTCCACTTCCCTTGAATCTTAGGGCTTCGGGCATCAGTCACAATGCTCTTCTAAGTCTCATATAGGTAACAAATATGGCTTCCCCGTTCAGATGGGTGTCTTCGAGTTGTATTATTTTATGACCAGGATGTGGTTTTAGCTGACTAAAAATTCACAATTTAACATTATTGAAGAAATGCTTAGTCTGGTTGAAAGTTTTACTAGTAATTAGCATGGAAGATTTCCAGAAGTCTAAATATATCTCACAGAGGGTACTGTTTCATCTACTCGAAGTTGTGCTTGTCACTTAGATAGTGTGGTGGTCTTAGATATTATACCATTTCGTCCATGTAGTGAGTCTCAAGCATAATTACCAATTAAAATATTGACACGGATAAAGGGCCCTGGTATTGTTTTTTTTAACAATCTTACATGCTCAACAAAAAAAACATTCAATGTAAGAATTGGTGACCTGTCTGACATGAACAGCATGTCACAGCAAACATTTTATGTCAACCAAATATCTATTGAGATGAGCCTGAGCTTGATCTGTTGTCATTGAATATGCAAGAAACCAACAGCTCTAGCTAAGTCAAATGGCTCCGGTTCATGCAAAATACCTGTAGCCCTAACATTCCCAAATACCACACCTGTTACCATGTGATTTGGGCGTCCTGTAGAACACTTACATAAAGTTTACATAGAAATAATGAATTTCCCCTGTGGTATTTTAGCTGTTCAATGACGTGGTTTGTTTTGAATTTATTATTGAATTAGGGATGAGTGTATGACAAAGGCATCAGGACGAAGTTACTATTGCTTCCGACCCCCCTTATTTTGACTCTGATGAAAGCACGAAAAAGGTTTATCCTCTCTTTAACCACGTGACCACAGAGGATGAATTACGCAAGGAAGAACTTACTGCTGCATGCGCAGGGTGTAATATTATGTCCTGAAAAATGTGGAAATAAGGTATTTAAACCTAATTGCACCACTGACCTACCCCCTTAGTGATCACATTGCAGCACCTTTGACTTTGTAAACTGGAAGCAGAGCTCAAATATGGTGACCTCAAATAGCTTATGCACAGTATATACCAAACAAATTGCCAGACATGGACAAGTGATTTTAAACATCAAGCGGTTTAACCTAAGGGGCGGTGTGTGGTCGTTGGATAGCGTCGCCTATAAGGATTAGGTTGTGGGTTCGAGGCCCAGATGGGCAAGGCCACTTTACCACTTGCCTCTCTCCACCCAGGAGTAAAATGGGTACCAGCACATGCTGGGCATGGCAAAACAGGACTCCCTGTGCGGGTTGGAGTGGCGAACCCCACAGATACATTATATGAGGGAGACTGGCCCAAAATGCAAGACAGAGAGCTGGCACTCCGCCAGCGGGCACACCACTTGCATTTGCAACAAAAGGGACTACTGTAAAGGCGGCTAACATTATCCATTAAGATGTCCCAGACTCAACCAAATAATTACTGGTGTTCTTAAGAGGCCGGTAGCTGATCTCCATAACAATGTAGCCCCACACAGGTCTATTAATGTCCCATCATATACAATGTTGTTTTCTGATGTTCAATCTGTCAATACATATAAAACTATAAATATGTGTTTAATCTTTCCTAGAGATGGCCAGCACATGCTAGTGTTGAAAAAAAAATCAAGTGCGCCGTGGCACCGGACTCGAAACATGGCAACCACGTATTACTAGGGAGGTGCTCTACCAATTAAGTAAAAGCTGGGTTGGTAGAGGAGTGATAGATATATCTTAAGTGGTAGTTCAAAAGGTGTCATCATTCCTTGTGGATCATATTATAAGAGACATAAAACTGATATGGCATATTGTTTAAATGTGTGTAAAATTTGAGGGGTGACAAATGAACACAGTGAACTTTTTCATTGAATATGAACATGACGGGAAAATCCATCTCGGAGGATATTTGGGAAATTTTCCAATGCCAGGACTCTCAACAATACAGGTTTATAATGCATATGCTACCAATTGATGGACGCAGAAGTTAGGAAAGTTGTATGGTGAGGGGATGAATGCTGGAGGAATTAAAATGAAATGGAAAGGAATCTGCAGACGGAATTATGGTGATGATCAACAAATGAACATAGTAATAATCTTCTACACAGAAATTTCACTCACGGTAAGAGTGCAAGGTGCTGGACATGATGTTTGGATAGTGATACTCTACCACAATAACCGATCAGTGTTTGGATGAATGTCTCTCTTGCACAAGCCCCCCACATGTCAAACTCCATATCTATGAACAAAATCTACTTCTACTCTGTGGAAAATGATTTTGGCGCCCATGTGCAGTGTATCTCAGAAGAACGTATTGTCCACACTCTTGACTTGCTGCCAAAACTTAATGGCAATATGAAATTGAAATGCTGCACTTACAAGCAAAAAGTAGCGAACTTGAAAACCGAGGTGTCAAGATACACAGACCCATGTTCTAGGAAAGAGAGGAATTGCTTAAAAAACAGATCCAGGACTTAACCAGAGCAACTCAAAGTACCAAAACTAAAAGCTACAGAGACAGCCTGCATGTGCTGGACAGTAATGAATGGCCGCCACTAGCCCCACACCTCCCGCTCTAAACAACAACTGAACAACAGTGGACAACAGTACCAACCCCAAGGTCTTCACCCCACCCCCCATGGATCCACACCCAACCCCAAGGATCTACACCCATCCCTTTGTCTAACAGGTTGTAGCATATTATCAAACTGATAAACCATGAGCATGAAATTGATTCACAGCATGAAGAATGTGCTAGTTCCTCGAGGTTCTGTACCAAAGATGCTTCACACTGAGCATGGTACACGTCAGAGAATGCAAAACCTTCAAAGCTTCTACAAAAGTATTCTCATGGACCAGTAAACTCGTCAGCATGTTTCTCAGTCTTCCTGCCCTCGTGTTGTAATTTTGGGCGACTCAATCTCCAACGAATTGATGGTAAAAGGCTATTGAGAAATTGCAGATGTCAACAAATCTCAGCCAGAGCGGGCGCCGTATCGAGCAAGTATGTGTGATGTTGTTAAATATCCGTCAGTTTATATCACGGCAGGGACTCTGATCAATACAATGTGGGTACAAATAACATACAAAGAGATACTTGGAATAAACGAGAGCAAAAACTACACAACTAACAGGACAAATAAGGACCCAGTTGGTGGTAAATGTGAGGTATGAAATTTCTTCTGTGATTGTAGGAAAGACAACCAAGATCAAGGTCAACTGTGAATGAATTATCTAAAAGATTTGAATGACAATTGCTGGACTTATATTGATAACCACTCATCATCGAAATTAGGCCCGATAACCTTCACCCGGATAATAGAGGAACTAAGACCCCGTACACACTGCAAATTTGCTTATTTCGACGAAGACTAGTTAATCTTGAGTCAGTTAATAAAAGAGGTGTCCACACTACACTTAATTAGATACGATTGCTACACACAGAGGAAAACTAACAAAGATCGAAACAAGCACGACACCGCAAATACGGCCCTCCTGGGATTGGGATGTCAACGTAACGGGCATCACCTCACTTAATTCAACGAAGCGTGCATACACACTACGGAAACTCTTAATCGAAACACGCTTCCTCTTGTCGAAAGTAAGCTGTTTGTTCGTTGAATAACCGCTTTAATCTTCGTCGAAATAAGGGAAGGCGTACACACTATACTTCCGATTTTTAATCTTCGTTAACGCTTCGTTGAAATAAGAATTTTGGTTTAGGTGGTACGGGGGTCTAATGTTTTTTGGCTACGTAATTCCAAGATTTTTTTAAGGTGTGTCACCCGTACTGTTTCACGGACAATTTTATCCAAGTTGGGCGACTGCTCTTGTGACTAATGAACCACCAGTGACAAGCACAGAAAAAACCTGATAATATGGGTGATTTAACTGTAAATGTTCATGTTGATACTTGTGTAAAAAAGTCATGAATGCATAAATTGTGATGATATAGTGAAACAAGATGTATTATAATGGTGTTCTGATTTGAATTGGTGTGTATGCAATTACAAGTGTTGTCATGATAATCTCTCTAATGTACATGTACCTTCCGTACATTATCCTGACACTTCTTTAAATTTTGATTAATGAACCTTCTTATGATGCAAAGTGATAAACAGGAAAAAAAGAACAACAATATTTCTGTGCTGTATTTTAATTCTCGTAGCATGAAAAAACAAGCTCCTGAGATTCTGCTGTGTTATTTCTGAAACTCATTGATATGGTTGCTATGTCAGGAGTCGGCTGATGGTAATACAAAGTTGGTGAAATTTTCAAGTGAATATGTATTATAGAAATGATAGAATACCCATGGTGGTGGTGTTCTTTTACTGTAAAATCTGATCTTTATCGGTTTTCCGTAGCGTTTAGTATGCGATGGTTCTTGAAATTGTTTGGGCAGATTTTAGTACCACAAAGGTAAAGTTTATTGGTGTTTTCTACAGGCCTTCCAAAGTGTCGCAAAGATTAGTATGGAATTACTCGATGACCATATGAGTAAGGACAGGCTGTCAAAAAAACAATTCTCGAATCACTCTGTGGGTGATTTAATATTCACATGGAATGGGGAAAAATGGTGTGTCCTTGATGTCAGGTCTGGTGGTCTGCATCTCTTCTTATGACACCAATGCATTCAAGTGGCTTTACACAAGATCTGAATGAAGCCTACTTATGTAACTTACAATGGGGATGACCATATTTCATGATTTGGTTTTGATCTGATACTTCTTTTGTGCATCTTGTGAGTCACCTTAACATTTAATTGGGTGTGTCATGTGATGCTGGTTCTTAAACTTAAAAAACAGGTGTAAACAATCACCTAATTTATTACAAGGAGTTATGTTTAGGTAAAGCAAGATTGATCTCATGCGTTGTACGCTAAGTAATATTAAGTCGGTGTGTTTTTAAAAGCAGGTATTGTGAGATTGTGGAATAAGATTAAATATTCTCACTTCTGCTATTAATATTTCTGTTCCTAAGAAAAAGGTTAGAACTGGTTCCTCAGTACCATGGGTTAAACAGAGAGATCCGCAAATTGTGTACACGTGTAAAGATTCTGTACAAAAGGCCAAACAAAGCAAGTCTGAAGGTGCTTGGAGACAATTTAAGGATTGTAGTACCAAACTGAGAGAATATGTTGTTTCGTATAAAGTTCATGTGATTTTCTTATAATGTCTCAGCAGGCTTCCAAACATCCTAAGAAATTCTGGGCCTCTATAAGTTTGCTCGTAAGGATTTCCTTTCATGTTTTTCAAAGTTGATAATCATGAGATCACGGACAGTTAAGGATATTGAAATGCTTTTCTAGCAGTTTTCTCTAACGTTTGTGTGCGTTAAGTCCCTTGACTTTCTTCCTTGTCAGATTCTCCTATCACACATAGTGGTTCTCCTTTTGTTTGTCTCCAGTTAATGTTGAAGAAGTGTTCAATGTTCTCAAAGACCTAGAGGACCAAAATTCCTGGTCTGATGGAATTCTACCTGTTTTCTTAAATCATGTAGTGTTGAACTTTCCCCTTCTTATGTGGCTTTTCAATGCATGCTTATCTAAAGGTGGATATTCCAAGTCTGGAAATAGTAATGTTGTTGCTATTTATAAAGGTTCTGGCAAGCCAAAAGATGCTCCTCAAGTTACGTCCTGTGTCTTTGACATCGTCTGGTGTAAATCTTGGAGAAAAACGTGTTGTTACTCGATTGAGGGCATCTCTTGAGGGAGAATAATATCTTTGATGGACAATCAATTGGCTTTAGACAGGGCAGAAATTGTGAACAATGTTGTCCAAATCTTTCAATATCATTGGTAAGGCACTTGATGGGCGGTGACTGTCGGCATGGTTGACAATGTTTTCTTGATTTAGCTCTGCGTTTGTAAGTGGACCACAAGATCTTACTTAAGAAACTTCATGCTTGTGTTATCAGAGATCTTCTACTTAATGAATTCAGAATTTCTCATGGGAAGGCAGGCAGAGGGTGATTACAAAGGTGAATTCTCTATTGGACAAGTGTCACTTCTGGAGTTCCACCAGAAGGGTCAGTGCTGGGTCCTGTTCTCTTCCTTTTATTTGTTTCTGATATCAACATTGGTCTTTCTTCTCCTATGTTTCAATTTGCTGACGATCATACATTGGTGAGACCTATTAGAAATTCAATGATCGTAGATCTACAAAATGATCTTGATAAACTGTATTTCTTGGACAGTCAAGAAAACAAGCTTCCACTTAATGCATTCCTAAATGTGCTGTTATCATTTCCTAGATCTAAGATGTGTGCCAAATTGGATTAATCTTTGGGTGGGAGAAAAACGCTACAGTCCATTGTGATTTTAAATACTTGCATAGTTTTCTCCAATCTTGCATTTTCTCACCTGTTGATTCACTGTTGCAATAAATCTCAGTCTTGTTGGTTTTATCATCAGATGTACTAAGAAATATGCACTTATCTGCTTTATTGCACTTATACAAAGCTCTTGTTCTTCCTCATCTGGTTGTACTGTGCTGTTGTGTTGGCTCCATTTAAATTTCCTTATGCAAAGGCTTGAGAATTTCAAAGGAAAATTACTCGTGTGCGTAATGTACAGGAAAAGGTATTGGTCGATCATGGTGTACAATTTGATAGTGTATGAATTTGGCCTTAGAAAAGTGATGACTTCTTTCTAAGTTTCAAAGGCTGCAATTTTGCTTCCGACTTCCAAACGGCATGGGTCCAACCTCTTTCATGGATATCTTTGGAAATGTTTGTGGAATAGAATAATTTCTGCACTGGCGGGCACGGACTAATTCTTTTCTCAATTCTGGTATTTTGTTGCATTCCCTAGACTATGGTAAAGTATTCCTGTTGATATCCATAATGCTGATTCTTTAATCATCAAGTCATTAGGTAAGCAGCATTTTCTTATTAACTGATGTTTATCTGCTTGCTTATTCACAGCTACAAACTGTATTTTTGCAATAATTATTTGTGTATGCATGTCTATCTTTATTTTGCACATGGAAGAAAATCCACATCATTGTTGTTTGGGCTTTGTACCCATTTTTCTTTCCCGAGTTACTATTTTGCTTCATGCTTTTAATGAGTACCTCAAAATATTTTATTCGCGAGTTCATACAACTTGGGTATCATATTGCAGATCCTGGGATCTTGTCCTTTGTAAAACTTTTGTACTTTTATATAGCCCACAACAACAATTTTGACACCTGATATATGTTGTCAAATAAAGGTAGCCTCAATGATGTAAAGAAATACCATTTTAAAAGCATTTAGTGTCTCTTTTAAGCAGTTACAAATCACGTGCAAATACTTATGTCTACTATTCAGGTGCGAAGCTTGAACTCTCAAGTGACTTATTGTTACCACCATTTCAAACAATCCCTCAGCTAATATAATAAGTAGGTATCAAGTTGGACACATCAATCTCTAAGGCTATGTAGAACTTAGCCAGTTTGCCCCTTGTTGTGAAGACCTGTTTCCCTGAGCGGTAGATATACCACACACTGATACTTCCCTCCACACACCAGGTTTAGCATCCCCCTGGAACCCCCCTCTTGGTCTCATGATTAACACACCATTAGTTGTTAGGCCATCCATGCCTTGTTCAGTTTCCATTTACATGCCGTTCTCCTGTTTGGCCATAAAATAGTATATGTTAACTCAGTACTGAAACAGTTACTTAAAATGTAAACTAACACCCATTGGCTCAAAGCAGTGTTTTGCAATTTGCCTATTTTGTTTCTTAAATGGTCTGGTATCAGGTGATCACTGCAAGCAGTAGTAATTACAATCTACTCAAACATTGTCTTTTAGATGTGGATTTAAAATCTAATATTAAAAAAAAAAGCTGTTGCAATGATTCAAGGTACATTTTGATATGCACTACCGACCTCATCCTCTCGACTACAAATGACATGATTGGGATTAATTTCATGTCATCAGAAACCATAGTCTAAGCCATGCACACATGCATAACCATTCATACAGATTTGGTCCTTTTTAAAAATGGTGAAAATTTCTTCCCTTTCTAGGCATGTCTACAATGACCTATCTTAGACATAGAAGAGTATTATAACTGAATCTGTATATGGTTTATGCATATGTGTATAACTAATCCAAGGTTTTCCTATGGCAAGTCAATTTTTTCGTATGGCCAGTATTTCGAAAAGGAAAGAACATGATGTTATATGTTCAAGTGTATTTATTATGCAGTGTTCACCCGGCATGATACCTGTTTCTGGCCATATTTGAACTGATGCAAACCTCACATCAAGTCAAATTTTAAGATTCAAACTTTTAAAATCGATAATATTGAATTATTCAAAAATCAACATTCTAAATTATGAATGAATTACAAATTCACCTTTACCCTAACGCGGCCGAGAGGAAACGAAGGCAACGAAACTTGGTGAAAGCCGGTCGGAAATGCTTTTCGTTGCATCTGGGCGCGTCAACAACTTTTTGGAGTCGCGCATGACTCTCTTGCGTTTCATTGCAGTTGGGCCGTCTTACCGGAAATGACTCTATGTTTTTTGTTTGCACCTGGGCCGTCTTCCGACATACGCGATGTTTTTCGTTGCATTTGGGCGTCTTCCCGGAAAATGACGCGATGTTTTTCGTTGCATCTGGGCCGTTATGACTGGAAATGATGCGATTCTTTTTTTCGCTGGCATTTGGGCCGTCCTGCCCGCAGAAGGCGCAAGGCTTTTCATCAGTACAACTGCCCATAACCATTCGATTTCGATGGTGTTCGCCACCATTTTCGATAAACTATTGGGTTATTATGCATAAAGTATTCATGTACGTAAACCGCGCATGACGTAGCATAATAGCGCCACGCACGACTTGATGTAGCGTATACTCCACTCACGACGGCGAACTATAAGCTACAATTTCTGGCAGATCAGTGTGCATCCATTATTTATTTATTTATTTATTTATTTATTACCCGGTTTTTATATTGCATTTTCACGCGATTTTTTTCGTTACATCTGGGCCGTCTTTCCGGTAAATGGCCGATGTTTTTCGTTGCACCTGGCCGTCTTCCGGTAAATGGCGCGATGTTTTTCGGTGCAGTTGGGCCGTCTTCCGTGAAAATTACGCGATGCGTTTGGTTCGTTGTCCAATCTGGCCGTTATTGACTTTACGCTACTAATTCCTTGTGCCGGGAAAACGGCCGAGAGCAGTGAAACGCAGCTTTGGCTCCGTTGCATCTGGCCGGTAAAAGATAAAAATAGATTGCTTTTGCTTGCATTTGGGCCGTCGGCCGGCAAAACGACCCGGTCCGGGTTTAGGTATGAATATGATAAATATAATACATCACAAATGCACCTTAACTGATAATGCTAATTCATGAATAAATCACAAATGAATCACTTCCCAAAAATGATTAAATATACAGCACATGATCAAAGACCCCCTGTCTCAATGAGTAAGACGGGCACAGATCCTAGTCTCTGAATTATGGAATCCAATTTCAAAATTTACCCCACAGGCTATTTAATTCTTCATTTTACTTCTTGAGAGACGTTTTACTGACTGTGTGGTCTGATTGAGGATGAATCTTTTTAGTTTTTAACTAAGTCACGGTAATGATCACATCCTGCAACTCTTCCCCTGTACTGTTACATATGTACTGCAAACTCTGTTTCTCACCATATCTTTGTCTTCTGAAAACTAATTTCAAACTAACAATTTTATGCTTCTGTGTCCTTGCTCATTCCTTTAGTCCTCTGGGATACAAATTAGAAGAAGTTATCTGTTATAGTGTGATTTTTAGGTTTGTTGGCACTCCCTAATTAAAGGTCCATGGCCTGCTCGCCTAATAGCCTCGTCCCCAGACAGTCCAGATTTACAGGAAGTGGTAACATTTTGGATCAGAAGAAATCTACTATTTTTCGCATTTACCTGTGAAAATATTAGGGCAAAAAGATAAGGGGTTGGAAGTTATGAGCTGTGAAAATTGACCCCATTTTGTTCGACCCATATTAATTTTAAACAGTCTATGGGGCTTACAATCTCACGTTTTTAGCTCTCACAGCCAAAAAGATTGATTGAAAGCTCGGCGAGAAACTTTACAGATGGGGTTTGGGGTGAAGGCCAATGTATCAAGCTGAAAACTTCATATCCCTTAAATCGGGCCCATCCCCTGTAATACCATTTATTACTGCGTCAAAGTTCTAGAAGATCTCTTCTAGTGTTGCTCTGGAGAGTTTAGATGATAGAGCTCTTGTGTTGCTATCGAGAGTTTGGGTGATAGGATCTCATTGATTCCAGTCCTCTCTGACGATATTGATTTTGTGACAGAGGGTAAATAGACTCACAAGTTACATATATGGACTTTAACCCTAACACGTCTCCATTCTAACCTATCTCCTGGGGGAAGGGGGCAAAAGAGATAGAAGCTTAAGAAGATTGGACATCTTGGGTGGAATTTGAACCAGGGGCCACCCGCCCACCACAGTCCCCATGACAGCCATGCAACCCACAAGGGTGTCGCTGGCTAGGGACAGTGATTTGGGGCAAATGTGTGTTGCATATGATGAAGTCTTTTGTATTTTCTAGGCCTCAGACTCAGTGAGGTTTAGTTAGTTTTGGGCATGCTAGGCGTTAGCATGTGACTCACATTAAAGAGACTCACACATAATGGTACAATATACTATCTACGGCACCCTGACATATTACATTTTTGTAAATGATCGATGGTAGGGTTCTCAACTCGAAGCTAATATGCAGTGTTATACTGTTATTATTTTTTATTTATTAACCCTAACCCGCCGGCCATCGTCCCAGATGCATTCAAAAGCATTTTTAATTTTTGGTTAACGGCCCAGATGCAATGAGAAGCATTTTTTTTGCAAAATTACATAAATAGTAGCGTAAAGTCGCTAACGGCCGAAGATGCAATGAAAAGCATCGCGTTATTTTCCAGGAAGACGTGCCAGATGCAATGAAAAACATGGCGTCATTCTCCGGGAAGCCGTCCCAGATGATCAAAAGATCGCCGTCATTTTCAGGGGAAGAGGGGTCTGGGCCGTCCAGATGCATATTTAAACGCATCGCGTCATTTTCGGGAAGGGACGTCCCAAATGCATTAAAAGCATTGACCTCCTGCGGGGGGAGGAAAACCGTTCCCAGACTGCATTGAAAAGGATTCAACCTTCCGCGGGGGGAAAACGGCCGAGATGCAATGGAGAACCCTAACCCTAAGCCTAACCTAACCCTAACCAGATGCAATGAAACGCATGGCACCAATTCATCTCTGCGGGCAAACTGACCGAGATGCAATGAAAAGCATCGCGTTTCATTTTACGGGAAGACGTACCAGATGCATTAAAAAGCATTGAGAGTCATTTTCGCGCACAAAAATCGTTGTTGACGTTCCGAGATGCAATGAAATGCAATTTCCGACCGGGGTACTAAGGATTGATGCTTTTGAATTGCATCTGGTGCGGGTTAGGGTTAATTAAAATTTCTTCCAAGGCCAAATAAATCAAAAGACTGAATTTTTTGGAACAAAGGCTACAAGAATTGCTAATGGTTCCGAATGATAACTATATTGGAAAGATACGCAATTTTGCATATTTGATCTAGATAAAAGCAAATTCTGAAAATGATCACTACTGAACTACATTGGCAAACATAGTTAGAATTGTACAAATGTCCCACAAACAACAACTCCACTTTTAAAACGCTGGAAAAATAATTAGACAAAAAACCTTTTTGCCAATAGCCTTTAAAAGCTTGTTGTTGTAATGACTAGCTTTTGAAAGCTATATAAAACTTATGCACCTTCTTTGAAAAAAAATAAGAATCATAGTGATTACTCTTTCTCAGATATGACCATAAATAAAACCACGGCTATAAAAATCACCGTTGTGATTTTCCTTTGTGTTTCACTATCGATCAGACATAACAAATGGAAAAATTAGCCGGCAAGTTTGAACGGGAAGCTCATGTTAGATGTATTAAAGGTTCAGTGACTGCACCGGGGAGTATAATAGTGAATTCACAGCCAACCAGATTTGCATACAGTATGTCCTTTTAAGTGCCCTTACTGAGGCACAAGAGTTGTTAATTATGTGAAATACCGTCTAAGTGGTCTACCATGTCTAAACAAGGGATTTCACCTACACATTGACTCAAGGATACATTATTTGAAACACTAATTTTGAGATGCGTTACTGATCACTTACCCCAAGGAATATATTATTTGTAGAATTAAATCAGGCTGCATAGTAGGGCCGAATACGGTGGGTCACGGTCCACAATAATTCGGCAGGCAAACCTGGATATTGTGCTTTCTAAAATGGTGCATTCTTATTGTGGATTTCTTGCTCCTTCGGCTACTGTGTCCATTGACGACAAAATCAATGCCTGGTTCAGTGGAACGACCAATCAATGGTTTTGCAAAGAAAAATATCACGTTCATGGGTTTTTGTCACACACCGATACTTGAGACATGCATGATTGTAATTGCATGTACTTCATGGACTGAGCATCATCTCAATCCAATGAGCCATGGGGGGAGAGCGAATTCTAATTGTAAATCAATAGCTCATATGCAGATTAAATACAGAATTAAGAACCATATTAAATCTCTCAAAGGGCCCTGCCTGGAAAGGAACGGGGGTCCCCCAGCACCAAAGGCAATACCCTAACCAGTGTGTAAGCTCGCCTGCTATGAAAATTCTACTCGGACCTATTCCTTCACTTTTAATTATTTCCTGCAACTACAAGTATTTGAATCATTGGGTTGAATACTGGTAGGTCTTAAAGAGAAAGTGCAAAATTTAAACAAAAAACAATAA
>JAMKCH010011593.1:0-25548 GCA_023653785.1 Ophioderma brevispina
TACCACGAACCGTTGGACCTAGAAGGTTGCGAGACCACTCAAAAATTGCGCAATGGGCACATTATGGGGGGGGGGGGTTGTAATACATTTGTTCATCAAAAAGTCAAAGATTGTTAAGATTTCAGCACATTACGCCACTATAGTTATGAATGACTTAATAAGGTTTTCCATGGCAAAACAGGAAGGGAGGTCACCATACATCATGGATTTTGCTCTAACTCGGCTCAGGGCAACTAAGGGGAGGTCACAAAAAACAGGAAAAAATTCAATATTAGGTAACAACCGTGCCATTTTTAAGAGCCCATTTGAACGGTGGTATTATCACCACAAACTAACATCCAGTTATTGCCTTGTATGCATTGAACGCTATTGAAATGGCGTATCAATGGGATATAATCAATATTTGATGTTACGTGTTTCGTTTTCATTGGGGGGAAGGGGGTAAAACTTGCCGTCGTATAGTGAACAGTTATTTTTCCATGGTATAGGGACCCAATGACAAAATCAATGCTACCTAAAGGTTCTTTAAATGATCTTAATATACTAAATGCATGCCTGTGACCATGATACAGGCAAAACTAACAGTAACAATTTCATGCCCCCCCCGGTCAAAACCTTTGATTTTAAATTTTAAAACAATGTAATTTTAAATTTTAAATGTAAAGTCTGGTAAAATTGCGAACATTTTAAGTGGTCTCAAAACTCCCAGTCAACAGTTTCTGTAGATACAGTCATTGCACTGCGCTCAAAAAAGGGCGTGGGCCCTAAAAAGGGGTGGGCATTTCAGTGATTTCGGCGTCAGTGAGAAATTATGTTACAACAAGATTATTCTTGGACCTTCAGATTAGTGGATTCCTTGAAGGTTTGGATATGGTTATAATATTGCCAAAAAAACCACCATGAGCTATAGAGTCTGAGGGGCTATAGAAGGTACTATTGCTGCTTCCAAAGCTACACGTTCTGGGAGAGGTTTCATGCCGATATCGAAAACGGACTTTAGAGGTCCATATTATGAACCTAACCACCGCTACCACCGCTCTTAAAGGGACAGGAGGAGATGTTGGGGGGTTGCACTTGGATCGGTGGTCGAACACCTACCGAGAAACGTTTCAAAGGTCTATTGGGCAGACAAGAAACACAAAAGAAACAAAACATATGTTTTGAACTTGCATGCTATCATAATCGTCCCAAGGCATGCTAATTTTCTGTCGACAGAAATGAAAATCATCATCTTATGATTGTATTACATAACGACGGTGCAGAAGCGCCCTTTATGTACCAGCTGAGGATGCTGAAATAAAATTTTCAACTGATAATAAAGCCGAAGCTGATTGGATGATTGCTATAATGCGGTTATCCGTATGTATGAAGTTGCAAAAACATAAGTAAAAAAATCATGGCATCCTACCCCAAAACGAGCGTAGCACTGTGTCGTTTTAACGCCCACATAAACAGGGGAAATGAGAAAAAAAAACAGTTGTACCGATCAAAATGGCGTACAAAAACTTTTTTTTTTTACCAACCTGCGCCCATATTCTACCGCCCAAAAAAATGAAAACGAACTTTCCCGAAGGACTGTTTCCATAAAATTGGCTCATAAATAGGAGAACATTTACATTGCTGAAATAAAAAATTGTAAAAAGCCGAGTACCATTTAAGGGCAAAATAAAGTTGGACTAGCACCACCAAAGCGCCTAATTATGATTAATTAGCATAGTTACGCCATCGATTATTTTTTCCACCAAAATATGACGACATACTTGATATTTAGACAATTACATACAATTTTGAGGCAAAAAACAATTTAAAAAATGGCACACGAAAAAAACAACCCCCCCCCCCCCCACCATACACTTAAGTGTTAAAAAAACAACGCCCTTGACTTCAGTATTATTGCAATTACCAGGTACACAAATGGCAAAAATTGGATCCATTTGTTTGCCCAACGAATTCCAACTGTGGAACGTAGAGCTCGCATGTCAAAGGTTCTAACTTTTTAGATGGCTCTCCAAGATTCACATCGATAAAGGGCGGATGGATGATCACGTTTGTAAACTTTTAGCTTGTTAAGAGAAAGTCGTGTTGGTTGGAGTAATCTGGTTGGAATTCTTCCCAGAGCTGCTATATGCCGGTGGGGCAGGAGATATAGTTCTCCGGGCTCACAGTCAGCCCGGGAACAATGGTGAACAATGGGCAATCGATCAGTGGACTACTCACGCAACATTAGTTTTACGCTTTATTCCGTGGTCGTCTATGGAGCCCGGACTAGATCCCTGCCGGACTCTGATTACTTTCACACCGGGTTGCTGGATTTCGTTTGTCAACAACAAACAAATGGGTAGCAGTCATTGCATAGCGATTGCCAAGGTACCTGGAAATCTTAATGCTAGCAAGCTATGTGCCACTGATTGTGATAGTTAGTGCATGCTGATGTTTGTGCTTGGCGAAGCGCAGATTGAAATAAGATTTCGGTCCTCTCGAGGCTGATTGTCCGACAAATAATTCTTAAGCTACAGAGAAAGGGTCGATGATCACATAGATCACATTCTCAATCAGCCCACGAGTATACATGTCCATCAGCGAACAGCCCCTGACTTCCTGGGGAGGTCGTGGTACAGGGCGACGGAGGTCAAAGAGGGCGCTGTCTGACCGGTACTCGGGATGATTACTCTTTCTATGAAATAGGGAGACTTTAAAAGGCTCCAACAAGCGTCTAAAGCCGTCGCATTTTACCCTTAGGCAATTATTGCATTAAAAGGGGTCGGTCTCCTTGTCAAATTGATAAAAAGAATACACTGTTACATAACAATGAAATAGTGTTTATTTGATTCATTTTCATATACGCATAATATCAGACGTACTAAGCTTCATGACCTCATAGTTTATGACTGAACTTATTACTATCATTTAGGAGGGTATAATCCAAATCTGTCGCACAGTGTGCGGATCGCAGCTGGCAGTCGCCCGGCTGGAAAGCTGATATTACAGGACGACATCCGAGATCCTTACAAAAAGCGAACGATCAGACCAAAATGAGATAAACTTGATAAACTTATTGATGCTATTCGAACGGGTTCTTCAGTGATGCTGAGGTATTATGCATTAGAAATTCAAATCAATATTTGCTTTAGAGGAATAAAGGATGATTTGGGGAACCGGTATACTCTCTTTACGACGAATGAAACCAAGGCAGATATATTTTAAGTGGAAGAACGAGGCCGTACGCATAGTTCTCCACGACCGCAAAAATACATGGTGTACCTTTATTTTTTCTTTTCATTCTTTACAACAGCTGGTTATAATTTAGGTCTTTAACCAATTTCGGCGATACTTTATCACGCAAACAAGAAGGACTGTCACCACCTAGTGTACAAAAAGCGAACAAACCGTGGAACGCATGAAACTTACCAATACGCGACGCAACGTGATAGGCGGAGCGAACGTAGCACAAAACGCGATATGGACAGCGAGCGGCTTCTTAAACATCCAAATAACGTCAATACGACAGCGAGTACTTCCTGGGTTCAATTGTCGAATTGAACCCGGGCATCAGCCCAATGAATGCTACATTCCACAGTGTTAAGATTATATAAGTTGTTCGGTTGTACGAGCGAGTATACAGAGTAACGAACAGTAAGATAATGTTCAATGTATCCTAAGCTCAATAATACATGTTTTTAAATTGAACGAATATTCGTGTTTTTAAGCGTTAGGAAAATACATTTAACTTGATCTTGAAATCTACCTTTGACAGGAATGGGGTGGTTAAAGTTCCAGTAACGTATGAGAGTCTGAGTAATGAAATCAAGAAACGCGAAGAAAGAGTGTTAATCGTAGAGTGTATGGACGAAACTTTGTTCTATGATGGGCCACCACCTTATGTCAGCTATAACAGACCCACGGGTCAGTACACCAAGAAACGGGAGTTGAATTGCAGCCGATTGAAACTGTTTGCGGGACCACAACGTACATTATGGCATGAAAACTAAACACAAATGATATTTAAAGAATTTCAGAAAGGCTTTCCCAGTACAGGTACGGAACAGTGAAATATCGATTAGGTTTCTGCGTTATCATTATTGTTTGTGTTTTATGCTCAACTTACTTGATTAAGATTGATAATCATGCCTCCTTGGTTTATTTTTAAAATAATTCTTAAACAGTAAAGAAGACAGATACGTACCAGTTGTGCTAAATGCTTCAAGGGTAGAGATTGAAGAGCCAGGGTCTCGTGAGAGTGTTTTGGAGACATTTTTTGACCCGAAACGAAAAGTAGTGTTGGAATGGATCTTTCAATTAATCGTGAAAGTGGCCGATGCCACAGTCACGGGAGCATGGACGGTAGATTACTTTTCATTACTATTTAAGCGTAACTTTTGAAAGGAGGTTCATTCTTAAAGTGGTTTTAGTCTCTAGATAATACCCACGCTGATAAACACTTTGTGGGTTCATGTAAGTGTAAGCTTAAAGAAAGAGTGGTTAGGGATCATTCAATAAGAAGATCACATCATTCATTTAAAGGCTGACTCAGATATTTTGCAAATATATTGTTTTTGTGTGTAGTAATTAAAATAGTCAATCAAGAACTTGAAGATCGCCACTATCCGAAGTAGAGATAATCGATTTTTCAGTTTCTAGATGAAGGCTTCGATTTGAGTTGTAGTTTATTTCAACAGTGATTAGTATATAGACAAGCATTGATTCATTCGTGAAAGATTTCAAACATCCTCACCTAGTTTTCTGATGCTGAACACCCAACGCAACATCTTTGGGTTGGGATTGCTGTAATTTTGCAATCTGGCTGTTTTTTTAAGTTACCAATCTTTGCTGCAATTCTGAAGACCATCTAACAGAGTCAGTGGTGTGGCCCAAATTCTGCTACTTCCAGAACTGCTATAACAAAGCAAACGATGTTCGTTGTTGTAACAGGTGGGCCTCTTTCCTTTTTTTTTTAATGCAGTATGAGTCTTGTGTGGAGCCTTACCCTCTGCTGTCATTTTTCATGGCAGGTCCAACATGGACTCGTCAGGAAATGGCAAATTTTCCAACTATATACTCTAGACTTAGACAAAGCCCTAGAAGTAAATTTCTTGGACCGATGTTCTGTATGAAAACCACAACTCTGTTTCAACCTTCCATACCTTGCAGCACAATTAATTATACTCGCCAAATCGTCGCCCGAATAACATACTGTCGTTATTTCACATTTTAGGTTTTGCGAAATTCCGCCTACTACTTAGTTCATCGAGTTCTGATAGCCATAAAGTTTCAAAATGTGAGATGCCTAAGTTAATAGTTTATAATTATCTCGATTTTGACATTTCCTCAAAATCACATATCCGTTGTTTTCACAGACTGTCGTATTTTAAATCGCCCATATTTACACGTGTTTGATATAGCTTATTTTGCCGATCTCAAAAGAAACGATTTCACATACAGATCTATTTGACGGATTTCCATCGTATTTCGTAAACAAGCTTTCCACATAGTGATCATTTTACGCACATTGAAAAACAACGGTGTAATATGCGTCGTATTTACAAATATACATTATTTATGATTTCACATACAGACTTATAACTTGGTAGCCTAATTAAGATAATATAATTGCATGTTTAGTTGGATTTCTGGTTGAATTGACATTAAAATGCTTCAAAACAGTAAAGTCTTGATGTTCTTTATGCTTCGTTTACCGTCTAGACATGAAATGTCGCGATAGATTTTGAACTAACATTTCCTGATGCTTTAAATTTTATTAAAAAAACACAGTATGTGATGTGGGCGACGAAATGCAAGTTAGAAAAGAATCTGGCCCGATGTCATCTCCAAAATAAGATCTACATGTACTGATAAAAATGATCGCATAATGGGGATCACCTACTTCCATTAGCAGTTTAAACCACTCAAGTGCAAGCACCGTAGTATGTGGAATGCTTGTCTGTTTGTGAACTCTCGTAGATCAAAAATAAATTGAAGATTTCCAAGCTTATGCGTACCGCCATGGTTAAGATAGTTGGCTGCTGAAACATGTTGGACTGCATCATGTACCTAGTATGTTGTGTTCTCCGGATATGGTAATCATAGAAACGACCGTAAACACACATGTGGTGGGTTCTTATTAGCAATTGCACGGAATTCAACCAATTCGTTTTGAGCCATGCCCACAATTTTCCTCAAAAGATTCTCAACTGTCTGGGCATCTGTTGTTATCGGGCAAGAAAAGATGGCTGTGTGGCGTCTTCTACCGTCCGCGTAGAGATGACATAGAATCTCTTGATTGTCTTGAACAAATATTATTAATATTCATCCTGAACATTAGATGGTACATGTTATGGGCGATTTAATGCTGATGAGGCTTTGCAAATTTGAGTAACAAATATGTTATCCGCCTTGCTGAAATTACCGATTCTTTTGGCCTTCATCACTTGTAAATGATGTAACTCGCAAACAATCCCGATACCATCCTTGATCTTGTCTATACCAACATACAGATCACATGGGATTACTCTGAATAAAAATAATTACAAAGAAAACGCCAGGCTTTAAGAAAGCCAAAGACCACTCCAGTGAATACCTCTGGGATAAATACAGAAAAATCCGAAAATGCTGTCAAATATGCTCTCAAAAAAGCCCTACAGATCATTGGCAAAATCTGATGAACGAAAATTGACAATTTGAAAAGTTGGAGTTTTGTCAATCTTCCCGCTCACAACCAGAAAATCTCTCCTTCATTGTCAACAAGTAAACCATGTACTGATTCATCAAAAATGCAAAGGGTTTTACGACCTTTTTGCTAGTTTTTTTTTTACTCATACCAGATGACAATGGGAGATTACCTCTCCAGAGTTAGATGTTCCAAAGCTGTCTGATTCAGGTTGGTGCGACATATGGTGATGTAAGAGAATAAGGACGTTGTCTACGAACAAAAGTGTTGGATCGGACAATATATCGGGTCGTATGTTTAATCTTTGTGTGCGACTATATAGCTCCGATTCTCGCACGCATCTTCAACTCGCTGTCTTCTGGTAAGCTACCGACTGGTTGAAAATAGCCAATATAGTTCAAGTATTATAAAAAGGGCAACCGTTCTTTGTTGACTAATACAGACCAATAGCTATAACATTATTGTGTGTGATGTGAAAAAATGCTGGAAGCCTGGTTGTGATGAATACTGAACTTGATCTTCATCTTCATGCTAATGGCCTGCTTTTTGAAAAATCAGCATGTTTTACACCTGGTAAATCATGTGCCACAGCTCTAGGTGACCCGGCAACAACCGGAAGGGCTGCAGCCCTTGATACGAGCCGTTCAATCCAAATGCACGTATGGATCTGTTTCAGTGGAATACAGTCGGGCATTTGATCAATTTCTCATCATGTTCTCATCACTAAATAAACAAAACCTCTGTACTTGTGGTTCCATGCTAAATGGGATACTTCTTTCCTGACCTGTCGACATCAACGTGTTATGTTCGGGTTCCAGCTCAGAGTGGATCAATGTTTTATCAGGAGTCCCCAAGGATCTGTGCTGGGGCCACTCTTGTTCAACATTTATTGTTAACGATCTCAATCTTTCATAGCATTCGTCTATCTACCAATATGCGACGAACCACTTTCAATCTCAAGGAAGTAGAAGTAGACTGATTCTGTCGTGCTTCAATCCGATCTGATAAATTAAATGGTGTCAGACATAATTTGTTCTTTAAATTAAACCTATAAAGTGTCAAGTGATGTGATTACCACGGCGCAAAGAAGCCTATTCCTTCTTACTATGTACATAATTAACCAAAATCGTAACAATGAAACTCTTCGCCTTTTAGGCGTGATCGTTACTAGTGATTTGACCTGGAATTGTCGGTAAAGGCATTTGTCAAAAAGTGCAAATAAGTTACGGGGTGTTTATTAGGGTGGTTTTGCTGGGAAAAAAATAATCAGTGTTCTTCTGAAGCTCTACAGTAGCCTTATAATGCCAGTAATGGACTACTGTGCACCGGTGTGGAATGTGCACCGTAAATGCAATATTGAGAAATAGCGCAAATTCAGAATAGGGCTACTCGGCTGATTTTAGATTAACGCAGGGGGGAACAGTCTTTGATGACAGATGGTAGTCTTAACTTCTAAGCTGAAGTTAGAAGGGACTATTATCCGTATCATTTGCATGTTCGTGTCTAATAAAAACCTATGTCTTCATTTTTCCAGAGGGATGTGTCAATATAAGACACACGGATGATATCTTACTTTCAAACAAGATGTCACTCCAAAAAACCGATGCCTACAAAAAAATAGCCTATTGTCAGCTCCCTGTTATCTGTTAACTATCCCTTGTCTCATTAGAATCTCACTCATCACTTGCAGTGTTAGTTCTTTTAAAACTCTTCAAAGGGCTACATTTTAGAAAAATCTAGGTTTTTATAATACACTCACATAACACTCCCAGACCTCACTTGCATGCATGTACATTTTACTTGCACACAGGCGTGTGACACACATACACATAACAAAGATAGCTCCTACATACACATACATGCACACATACCACACACAAACAACACACATACACACCAAACGACACACACACATACTCAAATACACACACCCATTCATGTACATTTTTAGCAATATTTTAATTTTGTAATATATCAACCTTTGGTCGTAATTTTTTGTTTTTGCATAGTTTAGTTTTAAAATTTTTGGAACTTGTGGCATATTTTGATGTGTGCAATTATTTTGATGTATGATGACTTTTCATGTTTGTCTTGGGATCTCTCTGATAGGGAGTGCTGCACCTTTGGTGACAGGGCTTTTTTTTGTGGCTTCTCAGCACTCTCTGGCAGCTCATACGGTTTCATTTTTATTGTCGATATATTTTTTTCAATTACTGATCTTTGTTATTGTTTATTCTGGTCCTGCAATGATAAATAAAAAAAAAAAATATTTATATGCAAAAAATTTGTTTGAAAATTGAGTGCGGCCTCATCGGAAATCTCTGAGTCACCTTTAATGAACAAACACAGTATTGTATGCAATTTTTATTCAAACTGTTGAGACGCAGGCATACTATAGTCAGAGACCAAAAATAAACTTTCAAACAAATACAAAACAGATCAGATACGCTGTACTGCGTGGTAAGATGCTCATTAAATAGATTGTGTTTAAAAAAGGCTGAAAAATTTACGAGAACATGATTTTTACCAAAATGTCAGTGATCCAGCGGTTGACATTGTTTTTCATTTTGCCATAACATATTCTTGCTTATCCATCAGAAGACAAAAATTAAAATTCACTCATAGCGCACAATTAACGACAGGAATTATAACCCGGAGCTAGCACCATTGGTACGATCTCAAGAACAAATGTTTGAGGATTACATATGTTGAAAGACTGACAGCGGGGCCCCTGAAACGTGATTCTTAAGTGCCTAGTGCCCCCCGCAAATAGGGCCTTAAGGAGAGGGGTGGGCAAAACAAAGTTTGTACAGGGGTCAAATTTTGAAATTGATTCAATCATGTGAAAAGCACACCATGTGTTGTGTCTAACCAAAAGGATTCAGAAAGGTAAATAGTTTGTAATATGTACAAGCCTCAAGTTTCAGAGTTATAGGCTAAAACAGCAAAAAATCAATAATAAGGGTCAATTTCAGTTGTACAGGAGTTAAATTTTTTTGAGACCTTGAAGACCACGATACGTAACTGATATCCCACACCCTTACTAAATTTATTCCAACCAAGATCTTTCATCATTTATCTACTGATGTTCTGATGTCCCCTCCTTAGGAGAACACGAGCAAGCCTGTTTTGCAAGACTTGCAGTTTGTGATGGTTATCGCATTGAAATTGACCAAACAGAACTACACACCAAGTCAAAATGACTATTGTAGTTCTGTTTGGTCAAATTTCAATGCTCCTGTATATATTTCATCAGTTTTTACTTTTCATCATTCAGTTCACACAACAGGTACTAGAGGCCAGACTCAAAACACCTTGCTCATTCCTTCATGGAATATTGTTGCTGGCAAAAGAACATTCCAGGTTAGAGGAGCAAAATTATGGAATAATCTTTCGTCCAATATTCGTACCAATATTTTGAATCTATGAGCCTGAATGAATTCAAAAATGTAGTTGCCTCTATAACTGCTATTTATATGGTTTGTATAAATTTGCATGTTAAATCTATGCTTGCAGTTTATCCATTTTCATGTGTAATGCCATTTCTTTTGTAATCATTACTGTATTACTGTATGCTTTATCAGGGCCTCCTGGGAGAACAGTACATTTTTGTAGTGAAGGAATTACCTGAATAATAACGAAACTATAAACTATCTATCAATGTTGGAATGCTAACTGTTGTTACAGGAATGGCATTATTTATTAGGCCGATAGCAGAAATCCAACCGTTGACACAAATGTAATTCTGGCATTCCAGCATTGTACCTCTGTTGGAAAAACCCGATTTGTTATGGGAATGGCATTTTACTATTGGGCCAACAGTAGAATAATATATTCCAGCTGTTGAGACGAAATGTAATTTCAACATTCTACAAATGTTGAAATACCAACTGTTGTTATAGGAATAGAGTGCCATCATTGGCCCATCAGCAGATTTCCAACTTTCGATACAAAAAGGGAATTCCAAAAATTGACCATGAATTGAAACCCACTGTTGTTACAGAATGACATTACACCATGGCGCCCAATATATTTCAAAATGTTGACACAGAAGGCATTCCAACATTGGCCAAGGTTGGAATACTAAACGCTGCGTAAATCAATGCCAACATTAATCCAATACCGGAATGGCAATTGTTGCATGGAAATATTCCAATATTGGCTCAATGTTGGAATGCTTTTTAAATCGGTGCTATATTATTAGCTTTCTTTAAAAAAATACACACTCAAACCACCTCTCGAAAAGCCTTCAGTGCAACTTTGAAACCTTCACTTTTATTGAAAAGGGGGTCTCTATGGCCAATAATATTGGGTTATTCGCACAAATAAGAATATTAAAATGCGCACAAATTAAGTGAGGGTGAAAATTTCCATTTACAGGTTTTAAATTGAACACGGTAGATTGGAAACGACATCAAAAATTAATATACCTCATCATTGTAGAGATTTTTGCCAGATACCATCAGGCGTCATCAGCTACGAAAATGATATGATCGATATCAATGAACTGCGGCTGATGACGACGATCGTTCCCGAGCGGAAGATACGTAGATAACAGTAATAAGGTTAAAGTTGTCCTTAAAAAGGAAAATACTTTTTATGATGTGTTTATACATATCGGTTAAAGATTTTGATAAATATGTAATCTCTCCCACACTTTTTAAACTCAATATGATCTCGATAATTTATAGGTTGCCTTTGTACTCTCTAGATTTAGAATTTATACTTCTGTTGATATATAGTTCTTTTACTATGGATCATATTTTCATATGCCAGGTCAGATCCAGAAAGAGATGTTTTCTGAAATTTGCGATCAAAAGAAACATCCCATGGGGCGTTTATTTTCTGGATTAACGGATGGACTGGAACCAGTGCCACAAACAGAAACGCCATTGTCAAATATAATATCATCTGGGACAGAATCGTCAAGATCTTCTGAACGGTCTTCGTTCCAGTCAGAAACCATCACAAAGACATCGAAATCCATGCCAGAAGGTGCCACGGGGAAAGAGGAGATTCAGAGCGCCAACCCCAAGTAACCACCGCGGTTGACAGTGAAGTCCTCTCTTTGTGGTCACGAGTTCATCCATTGTAGCCAGACCTGGATGGACTCCACGGCATGACATATGGAAGATCGGGCCGTACATTTGTCTCCAGGCGTACCATAGGAGGAACAGGAAACATCATGTTACAGCGCAAAATCTTGAGATAATGGGGTTACTGAGTGGCCAATATAAGCTCAATATAGGCGGAATTTTCTTTTTGACAAAGACCGGAGGAGGCCTCGAGCCCAGAGCATCCCTGTGAACCAATGTGAGCAAATGTTGATTTAAAAAAGTATGGTTACATTCGCCAAACTGAGGCTGACAAAATATGATTCCAATTAGTTTTGAAAAGTATACCACACTATTTGTCTCTGCATTGGGCGCTATATTCATATTGTTTTTATTAATATTTTAAATGATGACAAATATATCATTGTATAGAATTTACAGAGTGTCATTTTTAAATTTACAATATAATTTTGTAGTTTTTACGATGAAACCCGGTTTTATTTGCATGAAAACGGGATCTAATTGTACAGGGCGTATCAATAAAAACGCAACAAAACTTCTCCCCAATTTTTGTGGTAATTGTGTAAAATTACATCAATATAATTAATGCCATCTTAAAGCCACAAATCTCCGCTTTCCAACGATAGGTAATTTATTCATGTGCGGTCATGGATAACTGAGTAATCATTGTTTTTGCACAATGGAACAAATTGAGCTTGGGACCAAGTTTCAAGTAATCCTATTCAATTTTCCCTCTCTTCTCACTTCAGTCATGCAAGTGAATGGGATTTGTATTGAAACTTGGTCCCAAGCTGACTTTGTCCCATTGTGCAAAAACAAATGATTAATCGGTTATCTAGGAAAAGTCTTGGCTGGAGTTTTGGACAACGTCGATTAGCTGGGAGAGGAGGCTAAATATATGGCCCGATTCACCTGTTTAATGAACGAACTAAGATAATCTGGCCTTTCATTTGTACATAGAGAGTGCAAAGACTTTTATGTTCCATCGTATCCAAACCATAGGCGCACAAAAGCTAGTACACTCGACTTACCTGTTACATTGAATACCATTAAAGCAACGATTAGTCAAAATGAGAGATAAATGCGTTTACGTTGACTTGAATGATTTCTTTATATTAACACAGGATTGATTTTATCTGCTATCGGACTACATGGTTCAATAGATTTAGCGTGGAATTTTAATTTTTCCACTGTACATTCCTTCATTCAATGCCATTACCTTCGGAAAAGTATTACGTGACAAGATAGGCCGAATCTACTAAATGTATCACTCTGAAGAGCACACTCGTTTAATATTCACTTGTTTATATCAGAAGCCGTCATTAGAGAAGAATGTAGTTGATAAAAATCAAACAAACACTTACGTTTCAAAACAAATTTGTCCATCTCAATGAAGAATTGCCGTTGCTCATTCAGACTCTTAAACGGAGTTCCTGTTTCATCATTGACGGGTGCAATGAAAATACGTACAACAGCAGTAAAGTCATGAGTTGGGTTTCTGTTCGTGAGACTGATGTGGTATTGGAACGGTTTGTGATTCAACCTCTCAATCCCTATCTAATATAATAAAATAAAAATAAAGCGTAGTGATAACTGTCAAAGGTCTTTTAACTTATTTTTAAAGCTACCAAACAATTTTTCAATGTTGGACTGATTGCATTTCAGAGGAGAAGCCTTGACGTCTTATAGTATTTAAGGTAAGATTACTTTAAAATTATAAGGTCTATACATCTCAGCTTATCTAGTACCATAATCATGATTATTGTAGTACAAAATAAAGGTAAAAATATCAGGACGATTATAATACGATCTGAACATAAAACTAGCAATTAGGAGTTTATTATATCAAAAATCGACTTTTTAACAAAGCAAATAATGGAGGCACAGGCGAGTGGGCTAGGAAATGTGAGTTGGAATGGGTATAACTTTCTTTTGCTTTAAATGAATATCACGAATGTTACAATTGTTTTTATCAGCCCAAAATATATTGCAGTACTGAATATGCGGAACAACTAAAGTGCTATAAAGCAAGAATAACGTACTGCCAGGTGCTTCCGGCGTAAAACAATTCCAGAATATTTAGAAACAATATTATAGTCACGGACAGAATTAGCCGACCAATTGCGCGTATTATGTCAAGGTTTGTCAATGGGCGCGGCGCGGACTGTGATTGGTTTGAATGTGTAATATGGGCGGGGCATGTTCGAACAAAATATGATTTTAAATGTCAAACATGCCCTATTTGAGTCGGGTTTTCGACGCACGGACACAATAATTCACATAAGTAAACTTTCTGTTTTAATAAGCTTTAAATGTTCACAGAATATTCTTCACAGCCGACATTTGTTCTGCACCGTCAAATTACATCAGACGCGCAATTGGTCGCCTTATTCTGTCCCCGACTTTAGTCACATTATTATATGCTGCCTCCAGGTGAGTGTATCGTCAAAAGCAATTCCAAGAGACTTTTGAAATGGGATTATTGTTATTATTGTTAAATTAACATCATGATATATATACAATATTACTATGTCTGTTTTTGAAAAACATTTGGTTTTACCTATATTGAGCAACAATTTATTAACTTTGAGCCAGTTGGACACATTATAAAGTTCATGGTTTATAGGATATACTAATGAGGATTGAAAGGTTTGTATGAGAAGCCAAAAGGTTAGTATCATAAAAGTGGAAAAAAATGAAGAGTAAGAAATATCATTCACATATTTTCCTAACGTCCTTTTCGGAAAATTACTACCAACCTGACGATCACCGCAAAGAGGGAGGTAGCGTTATTTTCCACCTACAGCGTATGGTTACAGAGGTATAAGACAAAATTCGTTCCAATGTCCAATTGTAACCTTTCCACAGGGATTGCAACAAAACTTTCTTTTGTAATGTGTATCGGATAAATGACAAACAAGGTCAATGCCATTGACCTCTATTGATCTCCGAATTTTAAAAATATGTTAGGCAGTGCAAAAGTTTTTGTGCAGTCATTAAGAAAGAAGAAAATTTTGAGGCCATTTATATAAAAAAATCGGAAGCAATGGCAATATAAAATTTAACCTTTGGGATGACCTTAGACATTTGACGTTTTCTGGCTTAATCTCTATACCCCATAAGTAGTAAGTAGTACAAACTATCCCTCTTTTAATCAATGTAACAGACGAAAACTTATTGGTTACATTTTTACGAAAATGAAGCATTTTTCAGAAATGCAAAATACAATGCAAATACATTTTCAGAAATCAAAATAACAGTAAATGCAAACATTTTTCATTTTGACCCCTGTATTACGCAAGTATCACCCCCCTCTAGGATTCCGCCCACACTTTCATTCACGAGAGGCACCACCCCGCTAGATTTGCTCATTAACCTTCATATAAGACAAATCCACTGACTACAATATGCTCTTCTCTCCATGGTCAGACCCGAGAATTTTCCAAATGACCCAACTATTTATCAGTATAAGGCACCTAAAAGCCCTGGAAGCTAACACACATTGGTAACAGTAACACAACTCAAGTACAAAAGGTTTGAGTGATTACAGGTGCAAACAGAGATTTTGAAGCAACAAAATATTGTGATCATAAAAGTAATTTCAATAGATTAGACACGAATAGATTTCTTTAACCTGTATTGCGCTACCGAGATGTCTTAAAATAAGAGAAAAAGGTGATTTTTGATTGCTTATATTTCAATAAAATTAGTTTTTTTCTTTTTTTTAATTTGCTCCTATACGAAATATAGAATAATTTCCAAATTTTTTTGTACCAGGAAAAATATCCTCTAGCTTACATCCTTCTTCAGATGGGCTCATAAGTTCTTTGATAGAAACCTTTACATCAGAGCAGAAATCGGTACTTTCAATTTTTAGGGGACACCTGATATGTAAATCTCTCCTTTGCAAACCTTTAAATGTAGACATCCTGACAGGAACCCCTGAAACGGCAATTCACTTTTAAGTGCCGCAGTGGTGCTCTTTAAGGAGAAGGGGCTAAGACAAAGATTGTACAGGGGTAAATTTTAAATTGACCAATTCATGTTAACAAGTATACCATATTATGTGTCAAACCATAAGGTTTCAGAAAAGGAATAGTTTGTAATTGTACAGCCTAAAGTTTCAGCGTTAGAGGCTAAAACAGCAAAAATCAATAACAAAAAGGTCATTCAGTTGTACAGGTCAAATTTAAAAATTGTCCGATTGTGGATAAAAAATGTGCCAAAATTATGGTAGAGTCTCATAGGAGTAAAATAAGAATAGTTTTGAACGGTCTGACATGCTTGCTTAAGAAAGTGGGGGGTAACAAGATCAAGCCCCATTGAAGGAAATGGACGTTGAGCTGCTGTGCCCCCTACATCGGAAAACTAAGCCATTTAAGACAGTTAAAACTCTTCCTTATTTTAACCATATGAAATCCACCAATTAATTTGCCACAAGTTTTTTGATCCAAAACTCGGAGCAACTTTAAGTTTGACCCGTGTAACAACGGAAATTGGACCCTTATTATTGATTTTGCTGTTTTTACCTATAAAACTCTGAAAATTTAGGCTGTACATATACAAACTATACCTTTTCTGAATCCTTATGGTAGACACATAACCTGGTGTGCTTTTCAAATGATTGAATTCCATTTCAAAAGTTGACCCCTGCTTACAAAACTTTGTTTTGGCCCCCCTCTCCTTAAGGCAAACATTTTGCGGCACTTAAGAATGACGTTTCAGGGGTCCCTGTCAGTCTCTCAACATATTTAATCACCACACCTTTTGTACTTGGAGATGTGTATACAATGTGTTGCTAGCCCCGGGTTACAAATTACTGTGAGTTACCTTGTTGCGATATGTAAGTAGAATTTAATTTGTTATTGTTTCTGATGGATAGCAATTAGTGTTCTGGCAAAATGAAACAAGTCAAAGGCTGGATCACTTGACATTTTGGTAAAATCATTGTGCTCGTAAATATTGTCAGCCTTAAACAACATCTATTTTAATGATCATCTTACCACGCGTACAGCGTATCTTGATCTGTTTTGTATTTTAGATTTGACAAGTTTTATTTTTGTCTCTGACTATAGTATGCCTGCGATCTCAACAGTTTGAATCAACATGCATACAATACTGTGTTTGTTCATTAAAAGGGTGACTCCGAGATTTCCCATGAGGGTCCGCCTTCAATTTTCAAACAAATTGTTGCCTATATTTATTATTTTTTTTTTTTAAATATATTTAATTGAAATCCCAACATCGCCAACTATGTGGTATTTTAGCACAAAAAATATTATAGAAATAAAAATGGAACCTTATGAGCTCCAGGGAGTGCTGAGAAGCACAAATAGCACTGTCACCACAGGTGCAGCACTCCCTACCCAGAAGATCCCAAGACAACATAGAAAATTCATACCTCAAATAATTGCACCATTAAATATTGCACAAAGTTCCAAAATTAAACTAAACTATGCAAAAACAAATAATAAGACCAAAGGTTGCTATAGACAAAATTAAAATAGGCTAAAAATTTACATGAATACTGTGGTGTATGAGAGTATGTGTGTGTGTGGTGTGTGTAATTGGTGTTTTTGTGTGGTGTGTATGTATGCATGTATGTGTATGTAGGGAGCTATTGTTGATATGTGTATATGTCACAATGCCTGTGTGAAAGTAAATGGCCTGTGCATGCACAATTGAGCGTCATGAGTGTTATTGTGAGTTTTTGATAAAAAAAACCTAGATTTTCTAAAATGTTCCCTTAGAAGAGTTTTAAAAGAACTAATACAGCAAGTGATGAGTGAGATTCTAATGAGACGAGGGGGAGTTAACCAGATAACAGGGACACAGCT
Source organism: Ophioderma brevispina (assembly GCA_023653785.1). NCBI lineage: Eukaryota > Metazoa > Echinodermata > Ophiuroidea > Amphilepidida > Ophiodermatidae > Ophioderma > Ophioderma brevispina. The sequence continues at coordinate 17,577 of JAMKCH010011593.1, forward strand.
GACAAATAGGCTATTTTTGTATGGGCATCGGTTTTTGGGAGTGACATCTGTTGTTAAAAGTAAGATCATCCGGTGTGGGTGCGTATATTGACACTCCGTCTGGAAAATGAAAGACATAGTTTTTTTATTAGACACGAACATGTAAATGATACTGATAAATAGTCACTTCTAAACTTCACTTAGAAAGTTAAGACTACACAATCTGTCATCATAATACTGTTCCTCCTGCGTTGATCTAAAATCAGCCGAGTAGCCCTACGCTGAATTTGCTCTAATTTCCAATATTGCATTTACGGTACACATTCCACAAGGTGCACAGTAGTCCATAACGGGCATTTCTACAAGGCTACTGTAAGCTTCAGAAGAACAGCTTGATTATTTTTCCCAGCAACCACCCTAATAAAACCCATCAACTTATTGCACTTTTTGACAATGCATTAATGACAATTCCAGGACAAATCACTAGCAACGATCCGCCTAAAAGGCGAAGAGTGTTGTTACGAGTTTGGTATTATTTACCTATAAGAAGGAATAGGCTTTACTTTGCGCCTTGTAATGCACATAACTGACCCTTTAGGAGGTTTATTTAAGAAATTATTGTCTGACCACCAATTTAATTAATCAGATCGTGATATGAAGCACGACAGAATCAGTACTACTTCTGACTTCCTTGAAGATGAACGTGTCGTCAGCATATTGGTAGATAGACGAATGCATATGAAGATTGAGATCGTTAACATAAATGTTGAACAAGAGTGGCCCCAGCACAGATCCTTGAGGGATTCCTGATAAAACATTGATCCACTCTGAGCTGGAACCACGAAACATAACACGTTGCTGTCGACAGGTCAGGAAAGAAGTTATCCAATTTAGCATGGAACCACAGATGGAAGTATCAATACTATGAAAGGAGCTAGGTGATCCCCCATTATGCGACTCATTTTTATCAGTACATGTAGATCTATTTGGAGATGAAATCGGGCCAGGATTCTGTTCAACATCATTTGCGAGTATAATAGTGTTGACTGCAGGTATGGAAGGTTGAAAACAAGAGGTGTGGTTTGCATACAGTAACATCGGTCCAAGAAATTTACTTCTAGGGCTTTGTCTAAGTCTAGAGTATATTGTTGGAAAATTTGCCATTTCCTGACGATGTCCATGTTGACTGCATTGAAAAATGATCAGCAGAAGGGTAAGATACACACAAGACTCCATAACTGCATTAAAAAAAGGAAAGAGCCCACCTGTTTACAAGACGAAAATCGTGCTTTGTTATAGAAGTTCTGGAAGGTAGCAGAATTTGGCACCACTGACTCTGTTAGATTGTCTCAGCATAGCAGCAAAGATTGGTAACTTAAAACACAGCCAGATGACAAAATTACAGCAATCCAACCCAAAGATGTTGAGTTTGGGTGTTCCAGCATCCAGAAAAATAAGGTGAGGATGTTGAAATTCTTTCACGAATGAAATAATGCTTGTCTATATACTAATCACTGTGTGAATAACTAAACTCAAATCGAAGTCCTTAATATAGAAAATGAAAAATCCGATTCATCTCTAACTTTGGAATTAGGTGGCTATCTTCAGTTCTTGATGACTATTTTTAATTACTACACACAAAAATATATTTCAAAATCTCTGAGTCAGCCTTTAAATGAATTATGTGATCTTCTTATTGAATGATCCCTAACCACTCTTTCTTTTAAGCTATACACTACATGGACCAACAAAGTGTTTATCGAGAGTGGTATTTATCTAGAGAACTAAAACCACTTTAAGGCAACCTCCTTCAAAGTAGTTTTACGCTAAAAATAGTTAATAAAAAGTATCTAACTCCAGTCCGACTGCATCGCCAATTCACGAGTAATTGAAGAGCCATTCCAACATTACTGGTCGTTGCCAAAAAATGTCTCCAAAACACTCTCACGAGACCCTGGCTTCAATCTCTACCTTTGAAAGCATTTATCACAACTGGTACGTATAGTTCTTCTTATGTTTAAGGAATCTTTTAAAAATACCAAGGAGACATGATAGCAATCTTAATCAAGTAAAGTTGAGCACCAAACACAAAAACACTAAAATGCACGAAGAAGAAACCTAATCTGATATTTCACTGTTCGACGTACCTGTAATGGGAAGGCCTTCTAATTCTGTAAAAATATCATTTGTAGTGTATGTTATTGCCATATGTACGCTTAGGGGGTCCCTCAAAGCAGTTTAACGGCTGCAATCATCCCGTTCTTGGTTGTATGACCACGTGGGTTGTGATAGTGACATAAGGTGGGGTTGGCCACATAGACAAAGGTTTCAGTGCCATACACTCTACGGATTAACACTCTTTTCTTCGGATCTTAGGGACTTGAATAATTATCGTGGCATAACAAAATTGAGCTCGTGTGTTGAAAAGCCTTTTTAGTCGTGTATAAATTGCAAGCTCAATACTCCATTCTTAGATGTAATTAATGTTTACGGAGGTCCAGGGGGGTTTTAGCAAAGATTCATCGGTGTGAAGACAACATTTTTATTTTAAAAAAGTATGCTTGCCTTATTCGAAATCTCATGGTCGGAACACCTATTTTGCATTCTTGGACTTCCGTATAAAGCATTTGACTATGTTGCGGGATGGTGAACATTTCTATATGGAACGTTTGGAATTAGAGGAAAAATTTGGAGGGGCTTGGTTATAAATATGATTATTCAAACCTAAAGCTAAAGTATATGGGATGTATTCTAGCGGATTCTTGGACCAAAGATCTTGGAGTTAAGCATGGTTGTGTTTATAACTGTGTTATTTCCATTTTTATTCAATTGAGTGCGTAAGATGCTGCATTAAAACTAATATCCTATTAGTATATAATATTCAAGATACATTTTTGGGCTGATGATATGGTTTTAATAGCCGATAATGCCAAACACCCTCCAATTACTTTTGCTACGGTCAGAATTTTGCCTCAACGTGGAGTTGAGTTTATATGAAAAATGTGGAGTTCTTATAATGGAAACGTGTTCAATGTTCAATAAATGGACTATAGGTAATGGTGTAATTAATAAAGAAGTTAAATGGAACTTAAATATTGGTGTCATAATAAGTAGAAACTTTAACAGATCATAGCATAGTGAACGATGTTCCCCTAAAACGAGTACCCGGGTAATAGTCTAATTGCTATGTATGTCTCCGTGGGAATCAATTGATTATGATCGAGTTAGTATGGCGCGATATCTTTTATGGAAAAGATTGTGTTGCCTCATTGAATATGCAGTGTGTTACTTGGTTTGCATCTAGTATGTTCTGGATATGATAAACATAGAAACTTCTCAAATTTTGATGTGTCGTCGTATTCTAAAGGCCAACGAACACTTCTAAGGATAGCCATATTAGGGGACCTTGGTGCTATACTATCAAATTATATACAGGATAAACAAAGATGTCTTATGTTAACGCTTACAGAATATGAACGCGATGATAGATAACCGAAGCTACTTTTTAATATTTTCTATGATGTTTAGTACAAAACAAAATGAGTTTGCCCATGGGAACTGGTCAGAGTACTGTAAAAGTGTCAAGTATTGCGGTATAGATCATTTGTTTTCGGAAAACCCGTAAATACAAAGTGGCCTATGACATATGTAGGATATAAGTAAGACCGGCATAACGTTAATTGGTATAGACATCTGGAGTTCAAAATCTACCCTTGACGACTTATTATATCAATAAAGTGAGCCTGCATGGAAAATTTATCTTCTTGATAAAATATGATTTTAAGGGTGCTCCTTGAACTTCCAAGCCAGAAAAATACGTTAGTTTGACGAGTGTAGTAAACAATAAAAATGGACAAATCTTTGGATTCTGGATGAATGAAAGCTATGTAACCAGTCGCTGAGACTTGGTACATTTCTTGTTTTCCTGTGAAGCCCTACACGATGTATGTTATGATGAATATAAAAAGGCCCACTATTATCAGTATCAACATGGGTACTCTAATATTGGAAGAATTTTTTTTGGTGGGTAAACTTCATCCAATTAAGTAGGTTTCTTTTATTTCAAAGGTCCACGTGATGCAGACGTAATTGTATTAATCTCAGCAATCATACCTTAAAAGGGCACACTCTGTAGTGTAATCTTTAAAATAATCTATGATGTGGTCAAGAATCTTTGTTCTGAACGGTAACTATGGGTGCCTCTGGGATTAGCAGTGGTTTTTAATGCTTTCCCAACCGTCCATCAACGAGGTTTTTGGGTTTGTTTGTATACACTCTCCACGCTGATTATGTATGAGAACATGTATGGGGAAATTGTACGATATATGTAGGCACGGGGCCAGTAGTGGTCGGGCGGGTCTTCTACAGAATTGTGTGAAAGGTTAACTTATTTTATGGTTGTTTATTCCTTAATTCAGAGGAGCATTCTCTCAGTTATTGCGGGGTTCTGTGCTTGCACGTGTGAAGTCTTTGTATAATATTTTTGATGTTATTTATAATATGATATTGTTCGTTTTGGTATTTTTAATGTGGGTGCACCTGATTTGTCTTCGAGTGCCACCGTTTGAAGGTGTACTTTTTTAGCCCAAAATAAATAAAAATAAAAAAGAAATAAAAAAAAATCGGCGTTTCTGAGTGCATTACTCAGACTCTCATACGGTACTGGAACTTTACCACCCCATTCCTGTCAAAGGTAGATTTCAAGATCAAGTTAAATGATTTCCTAACGCATATAAACAATTCACGGAATAATCGTTAAACTTTAAAAACAGTATCTGGAGCTTAGGATACATTGAACATTATCTTAATGTTCGTTACTGTATACTCGCTCGTTACCAAACTAATACTTTATAATTCTTAAAAGCTGTTGGAAATGTAAACAATTTAATTGGCTGATGCCCGGGTCAATTCGACAATTGAACCCAAGTAGTTCGCGCTGCGTATTGACGTTATGTTGAGGTGGAAAGCGCTGCGCATATCGCAGTTTGCTACGTTCCTCGGCCATCAAGTTGCGTCTCATTGAGTTATTTCCATTGCGTTCAACGGCGTGTTGTTCGATTTTTGTCCACTAGGTGGTGCAGGCCCTTTCTTGTTGCGATAAAGTATCCGAAATTGGGTTTAAAGACCTTAAATTATAAGCTGTTTAAGAATGAGAGAATAAAGGTACACCATTCTTTTGGCGTGGAAGAACTAGCCGTCGGCTCGTTCTTCCACTTAAAATAATGGTATCGCCTGGTGTCAATTCGTCGTAAAGAGGATACCGGTTCCCAACCAAAATTATACCTTTATTCCTAAATCAATAGTGATTGAATTTCTAATGCATATAATACTCACATCAATGACGAACCAACTGTTCGAAATAGCAGCAATAAGTTTATTCACGTATGTATCTCATTTTGCTGATAGTTCGCTTTTTGTAAGGATCTCGGATGTCGTCCTGTAATATCATTCCAGCCGGGCGAGCGCCAGGGCCTCGATTCCGCAACACGTGACAATGTGGGATTTATATCCTCTATAATGATAGTAATAAGTTCAGTATAACCTATAGTATTGAAGAGTAGTAAGTCTGATAAGCTAATGAAAATTAATCAAATAAACACTATTCATGGGTTATTGTAACAGTGATTCTTTTAATCAATGTGAAAGGGCCCGACCCCTTTAAGGCAATAATTGCCTAAGGGTAAAATGCAGCCGCTTAGACGATGTTGGAAGCCTTTTAAAGTCTCCATATTTCAAGTAGAAACGGTATCACCGATACGGTCAGGGACAGCGCCTCTGTACCTCGTCGCCTTGTTACAGAACCGAACAAGGGGAAGCACAGGCATCGTCGCTGATGATGTATACTCGTGGTGATTGAGAATGTGATCATCGACCCTTTCTCTGTAGCTTAAAGCAATATTAGCACCTATTTTGAAGAGCGCCCCAAATTTTTCAAAAATTGGAGATTTTAGACGATTGAAGTGGTAACTGGCTAGTCAACTATACCTGTGAAGGTTAAAGACTCGAAAAGTCTATGTGTTCACAAAACGAAGGATTTGGACTAGAATAATTATTATCGGGGATCCCCGATAATAATTACAACGGCTACTGGAAACGCCTTCCAATGGGGGAAAAGCCGGGCAAGAGCGCCATGTTACGTGTCTACGCTCACCATTAGTTGTTTTATAGTTCAGGCAAGCCAAGTTAGGGTTATTTTTCTCGAGGGGCACTAATTTCCTCATGGAACGGAAATAAACGTAGCATTTCCAGCTCTGCCGTTAAGTTCCACTGGGGATCCCAATTCAATTTTTTTTAAAACAAAATCGCTATTTGTGATAAATACGCTTTTGTATCTCGTTCGCAGGTTATAGTTTCCTAGACAAGATACCAACGTAACTGTGCAAAAATAGAAAATTTTGAAAATTGGGGGAGCTCTTAAAAAAAAATGTGCTAATATTGCTTTAAGAATATTTGGTTGACAATCAGACTCGAGAGACTGAAATCTTATTTCAATCTGCGCTGCGTAAAGCACAAACGATCCAGCATGCACTAACTATCACAATCAGTGGCACATAGCTTGCTAGCATTAAGATTTCAAGTACATGGCAATCGCTATGCAATGACTGCTCCCTTGACAACGAAATCAAGCAAACGCCGGTGTGAAAGTAAATCGTAGTCCGGCAGGTATCCTAGTCGGGCTCATAGACGCACAACGGAAATAAAGCGTGAAACTAAGTGCGTGAAGGAGTCAAAACCGAATGCGATTGCCCTTATTGTTCACCATTGATCCCGGAAATGTGAGCACGGAGGACTATATCTCCTGCCCACACCGGCATATGCCAAGCTTGGGAAGAATTCGCACCAGATTACTCAACCAACACTACTTCGCCGTAAACAAGCTAAAAGTTTACAATACAGTGATATCACATTCCCCGGCCTTTACGTGTGAAACTGGGGGGGGAAAGAGCCATCGAAAAGTTGAGAACCTTTGACATGCGAGCTATAAGTTCCACAGTTGGAATTCGTTGGCAAAAACAAATGATCAAAAATGTTTCCATTTTGTGTACTGGGTTAATTGCAATAATATTGAAATTCAGGGCCGTTGTTTTTAACACTTAAGTGTATGGTGTGGGGGGGGTTGTTTGTAGTTGTGCCATTTTTAACAGTTACATTGTTTTTGCCCAAAATTGTATTAATTGTCTAAATATCAGTTGCGCATATTTTGGTGGAAAAAAAAATATAGCCCATGGGTAACTATGCTAATTATGTCATACTTAGGCGCTTTGGTGGCGTAGTCAACTTTATTTTGCCCCTTAAATTGTACTAGGCTTTTTAACCCCAATTTTATTTCAGCAATGTAAATGTTCTCCTATTATGAGCCAAAAATTTTATGAAAAACGTCCTTCGGGGGAACGTCGTTTTTCATTTTTTTGGCGGGAGAATATGGTGCGCGTTGTAAAAAAAGGTTTTTGGACCGCCCATTTGTGAATCGGTTTGGTACAACCATTTTTTTCTTCATTTTTTCCCCCGTTATTGTGGTCCGTTAAAAACGCCACAGGCTACGCTCGTTTTGGGTAGATGCCATGATTTTTTTACTTATGTTTGAACTTCATACAACATACGGGAAACTGCATATTAGCAAATATCCATCTAGTTCGGCATTTTTATTTTCCATTTTAAAATTTTATTTCAGCACCTCAGCTGGTACATAAAGGGCGATTCTGCACCCGCGTTATGTAATAAAAATTGAAGATGATGATTTTACATTTTCTGCGACAGAAAAGAAAATTAAAGATGGATATGGGACGATTATGATAGCATGCAAGTTCAAAACATCTTTTTGTTTCTTTTGTCTTGTCTGCCCATAAACCTTTGAACGTTCTACGGTAGGTGTGTTCGAACACCGATCAAGTGAAACCCTCCAACATCTCCTCGGCCTTTAAGACTGTGGTAGCCGGTGGTTAGGTCATAAGATATGGACCCTAAATCAGTTTTCGATCATCGTCATGAAACC